>JAPMOR010029040.1:137873-168655 GCA_026543865.1 Argiope aurantia
AAATAAATATTTAATATACATTTAAAGATTAAAAAATGAAATTTTAATTAAAAAATTAAAATGAATAAAAAAAAACTAAAATGGTAACTTATGTGATTCTTAACGAGCTTTTAAATCTTTCACAAAAAAGAAAATTACTTTTTTTAGCAATTAGAAAATTTAGACTATCTTTTAATAATAAAATAATTGTAAAAAATATTGTGACGTTATCTCTCCTTTGTTAAATTCCAAAATAACTTTTATATTATTCATAACTGCTTATGACATTTAGCGCCCTTTTTCCAACTTCAAGATTGAGTATTTTTTTAGTCGATTTTTTTTTTCTTCTATAAAAAATTCTCTTCCGGGAAAGCCTGCATAGGCTTATTATATGAAAAAATATGTGTAGAAATAAGAAACTAAGTCACGGATGCTCTATTATGCATTAGTTTAAAATCTCTAAAGAATGAAAGTGGATTGAAAACTTAAAAAGGCGAGGATTTTCCAGCCCGTCTAGTTTGAGTGCAGTTGCTTAGGTTATATTTTGTGAAATATTTAAAGAATGCACTTTTATCTTAATTTTCTTCTAATGCGGATTTTACAAGTGAATGCTTTAAATGCAATATTTAAAGCAGGCTCCTTATATATAAAATCTGAATATCATATGACTTTTAAGAAAAAGCATTAGCCATATATTTCAGAAAATATTTTCTGTTGAACGTGAAAGGAATTTAATTGGATATCTCACACGAAAATGCATTGCAACATTTTTTAGGAGTATTTTATAAAACATTTCTTAAGTATGAATATATTATTGGAGAATCTTTAAAACGTCTCTTCGATATGATTATCAAAAGAAAGTATGGATCGTATATTTATTAGAAATAAGCTGATAAGAGCAGTTATAAAATTTAACTAGCTTCTTATAGTATCATAAACAATATGGAGAGAAATATTAGTCTGCAATACAAAAAATAAGAGAATAATAATTTGTCATGCATAACTACTAAACAGTTTAATAAAGATTGGTAAAATTCACCAATATATTTATGACTCGTATTGAGAAACCAGTTTTGCAGAGCACCATTAAAAAGTCTGAAATCTTTGAAATAAAATATTTTTTTCTAATAATGAATTTTGATTGTGAATATGAAATTATTTGTTTATCTCAAACGAATTTGACATTAAATATTGTTATGATGAGTACTTGTATTTTATAGTATATGGTACATTGCAGAGCGACACCAGAAATTTCAATAGGTTTAAAAGATTTTCAACGACAGAATTATATGAAATCCTAAAGCAATTAGTGATAAAAATATTTTCAAGAATGTAAGAAAGAGAATTTAAGAAATTAAACATGAAATGCCGAATAAAGAATTAGATAATCATCTGTTCAAAAAGGAAATGGAACTGTCTGATTTTGCTATGAAGAAAGATGAGAAGACTTGGAAAATGTTTGAGGTTCTGACCAAGAAAGATTTAAGAAATTGCAACATTGAGTGTTTCAAACAAAGCGGTCAGCAAATTTATTGCATTACATTAATAAATATACTTATTTAAATTAATATCTTTTAATTACAATAATATTTAAGTTAAATATATTTTTAATTTGTATTAAAAACATTCCTTTGATAAATGCAATTTTACTACTTGCGCAATGTTTGAAAGACGTAACTTCCGCATCTGACAAAAGTTTACTAACTTTAACAACAAGTTTGTTTTGTAGATATAATTTTTTTTTCTTTTAAGAATAATTTGTTTTTCACAAATAACTTTTCATATAACAAGCAGTTTGTTTTATCACCGAACAGGCAATATTTCAATTTCCAAAAGAAGTAATTAATTTGTTTGCTAAAATAACGAACATTTCTTACCTTTATTTTTTAAAACAAACTAAATATATTGTCTCGTATTCATAACGGCTGTGAAGAAATTGGAAATGATTCGTAACAGTTCGCGATAAACTGTATTTTTTCCTTCCTATAGAATAAAGCTGTTACATAATTCGTCAACAGTTCTTGGAAAGTGTTTTAAGAACCTTCTCTACAAGCTAAACACAATGATTCAGACTCACTTTTTCTAGATATAAGCAGAATAAAGTCAAATTTTTATCAATAGTTAATATTTTTTCTTCAACTATTAATGATTCACTTTCGGAAAATTGATAGTGCATTCAAATAAAAAAATTGAAATAGACAAATTAATGAACATATAACAGATAAAAAGAATTTTCTCTCGTAGAAGTATCATAAATCGGTTTAGGTTTTGTTAGATTTTATTACTTTCAAACTGCTTGATTATGTGTCTTTAAGTGATGCAATCTGATGCTTAAAAATGGTTACTGTCAGCATATCTTACTGCTCTGAGTTTCAGAAAAAGAATATAATGTTCTTTCTTTTAGAAGATTCACTTTTTTATAACACACAAGGTGTTCACTCTCTATTATAAAGTTCTGAATAGCACTTTCTCATAATATTTTAGAATATTTCTATGGCCTCTTTGAAGAAGATCCGCCAGTAAATGAGCGATTATTAATTGAAGTGGCTGTGGATTGGTTTAAAATAATGAAATTCAACGCTTTATAATGCGATTAGTTGTATTCTCAGAAAAGTAATGTTAATATTGTTAAAAAGTTTAAAGTGTCAAGAATATTTTTCTAACCATGACTAAAATGTCTAGTCGATTATATGAGAATTTTGACTTCATTATTTTTTTTCACAAATACATTCATTTATTCAAAAAATGTAGAATATAGTATTTAATGTTATTTAAAGCATTTTTCAAATTAGAAATACATATATTTATCACTAAGGTTTAGAAATTAGCTATTGGATCAAGATTAGAATGAAGCATTCTGCAGTTAAGAAGGCACTACTTTTATAATTAGTCATTTAATTTCAAGATTGGAGAGAGTAGTATTTTCTTGGATTTTATTACATATTTATTATATTTGAAGATACAGATTTTAATGGGAAGTATATCAATAAGTAGCTGAAACATAACCAGAGGCTGAAATTGAAAATATGTGGTGTATTTTAATAACGAATCATTTGGACGTTTGTAATTGAGGGAAGCAGCCATATTTCTATTTTTATATTTTGAAACAAGTTTAATGAATGAAAACAATCTTCTGATAATCAATCTGTTTTAACTTTATAATACAACCATTATTTTTTAATTTTGGAATTTAATCACAAGGCGAATTAATTACTTTTTTTACTGAAAAATGAAAGAAATGACATTAAAAAAAAAGAAATTTTAGTTAAATGTGCCCTTTATACGCTTCCTAAATTAAAGTTGCATAAATAAATACCAATAATTTTTATGGTCATACCAACCATTCACAACTATTGCGAATAAATCATGAAATTCAATTTTCGGGCAATAATTTTGATGAAGATCATTTAGTATTTTTTTAAGAATCAATACATTCTATAAAGAAATAAAATTTTCTATTTTACCATAAACATTAATCAAAAATTCTTTTTTTTTTGAAAAAGTCTTCGATTTTGAAATTTAAAATGAATGGTGTCTTCTTGCAATTATGATAACTATTTGAAATTTAAAATATCATTAGTTAGATCCCTTTTAATAATATTCAAGTAAATAGACCCTATCAATGGCAATCAAGAAATAGAGAACGAACAAACAATTTCAATAATGAAACTATTTCGAAACCAAATCACTTTCATTTTATGAGTTGCACACATATTGTGAAATAATATTTTAGATTCATAAATTTTACACAATACATTTGTTACAAAAGACCTTTCCTTCCCACTGTAACAAAAATTTTCGAATTTTCTTATTTTATATCTACCATTATTCCTCTATAGAGTTTTCGATTATTTAATACTGCTGCTTTATCTTTCTCAGAAGGAAAGGTAATGTACAATGATTATTCACTGCCAACCTTAACACTATGAAGATCTTTTCTACCGTCACAGAATTGTCTGAAATAACAATAGCTTCCGAGTTAAACACCTTAAATAGATGGTGACGTCATAGGATGCTCGAACCATATGCTTTTAGAGATAAACACCAACGTTTCATGGTCATGTCTATTTAACATCTGCGCAAAAAAATCGGAAGCCTTATTTTTGGTTCCATTCAAAATTTTCAGACTGCGTGAATATTTGCTGATTCATAAGTTCTAAGAAACAATGCGGAAAACAACATTACAGTTATCAGAATTTTCGAAGAATGTACTTTCTTTTTAATTCAATTCACTTTCTTTATCGAAATGTTATATAAAATTAAGTGATAATTTAAAAAAATAATTAAAGATAGGATAATTAAAAAATGTGAAATTTCATAATATCTTCAACTGAATTTTCTAAATGTCAGAGGTTTAATAAGTAAAGAAAAATATGGCATCAATAAGAGTTCCTTAGAAAAATGGAAGCTTTGTTTGAAATTCAGGTGCTTATTTCAAATAATGCCAATTCTGTACGTGTTTTTTTTCAAAAAGTCTAATTCTTTATTGAGATAAAATAATATTCCTCTTAAATGTCATATTAAAGAGAGATAAAATACTTTTTTTCATTTGTTAAAGATAATTAAAGAGTATATATTACATTTATTCAACAATGTTATCATTTTAATTCATCCATATTTAGCTTTAATTGTGCATCAATTTAAGCTAATGTTAAATAACTTATTTTTCATTTCGGAACCTTGTTTAAATATGATTTTATCATTTCTGACATTGAAGAAAGAAATGATATTTTCCAAATATATATCCGAATAATATCGTATAAAATAATTAAAATAATTAGCTATAGATAAATAATCCAACAAAAATATTTATTTATGAAAACTTTTCGCATTTCATTTTGGAAAGTATTGACTGCATAAAAACAAGCTTTGAGCGTAAAAATTTTTTTTAATTAATTATTTAAAGAATGGTTAAAACAACAGCTAATTTTCATCGGAGAGAATAATAATAATACATTTGCTAATAGGTTTAATAAACAATAGGTGGACTTTTCATTAGTAATAATTATTTGAAGATGTATTTACATTTCAAAGCATCATGTTTTTTTCTCATTACAAAAAATTAATTGCTTTCAACAATAAATTAACTAATTCATAAAGAAATAAAATTCATTTAACAAATATAAAAAAAAATTAATTAATGAACCGAATTTAAGAAGAAAGAACGATAACGTAATTAAATAACGGAAAGAAAATAATCACTAAAAGTGCAGAATAAATGATTTTTATGTATAAAGAACTTTTAAACAGAATAAACTGCTCTCTAATTTCATATTTCTTTAATCCGTAATTCAGGAATTAACGATGTAAAACAATGCATTTTCGAACAATTTATTTTTTGTTTCATTTTGCGAATTAGAATAAATTTATTATGATTAATTAAAAAAAATTATGTTGCTATTAATAATATCAATAAAAATTAAAAAGATTTTTTTTAAATGAATTTAACTAAATCTCAGATTTTTTTTGTGAAAATTATTGACTAATAACTCGTACCTTTTCTTTAAAATCATTTTTTTTTTTCAAAAATGCATTTTTAATATTTTTAAAAAATGTAACTGCATTTTAGTTCATTTACAATTTTTTTTATATTTTTCCATTTAACTGTTTTATTATATTGTAGGAGGAATTACAAAATACCTATTCAAACAGAAAATGTGCATATCTTAGCAGTTGTTCAACGATAGATTAATGAGTATTTGCAAATAATATATATATTAAAATAAATTATTTTTGAAATAAAAAAAATTGGAGAAAGAAGAACTTTATAAATAACAATAGCATGTAGTAAATTTCTTCAGTATGCAAGTCCTGTATGAATACTTGTTTTGTTATTTTTAAGGAATCTAAGTAAATGCAAAAAATGTTTCTTTATATGGAGCAGTGAAATTATATAAATAATACACAAATAGAAAGATAATATCAAAAAAGTAATTATTAAGCCAATGCAAAAATACGAAATATCATTACAAACTTTCATGGATAACTTTACGTTAAAAGTTTTAAAAGCGTCCAACTTTTCTTTTTTCAAAATTCCATTTTCATATTTAAATTATTTATATTACTTTAATAACAATTTTTACTTATATTATGCTTTTATTTATTAATCATCTATTTCATTTTTCGGTTTTAGTGGAAGAAATTTGTATTTCATCTCATCCAATATACACAAAAAGTAAGTATTAGAACCGATTTTGTCATATCTCCACGTTTCAGATCTCCATGAGTCCAAAACATACACACATTTTTTTTTGAAATTATATATGTCTGCGAATGTGATTTCTCAAAACTTTTTTAAATAGATGGATGAAAATTGAAATCTGGAAAAATAAAATTTTTGGTCTTCTATCAAATTTGAACAACATCCATTGAAAAATGACTGGCTACAAGTGAATACGATAATAACAAAATGCATAGAACTTGGTAAAAAGAATTTGACATCTGTCAAGGTGTTGACCATTCTGCCAGGCTGTACTTTCACATGCATATGAGTATAATAATTAAAATACACATTCGATTTAGATAAATGAAAGTGAATGAGATCTTGCTACTAAAAATGTAATTTTTTGTAAACATTTGGTTACTATTTGGGGGGAGGACATAAAATCATTTAAAATGAATGCCTTGTTTCCTTAAGTCTACAAAGAAATATAAAATATTTAAGTACTCATTTATATGCAGAAAAATACAATTTGAGTTCTCATGGATTTCAGGAGTACTCGTTTCTATAGTTAAAATGATATTTTTCCCGAAGTCCCATTTGTTCTGATAGGAGAGGGGGGGGGGGACTTCTCAGTCAGTAAAATAAAAAAAGATAAAGTAACACAAAGAGCGTGTATTAAACGATTGAAAGATTCTACCTCGATGTTTTGATAAATATTCGCTTTACAGGGTTCTTAAAATCCGAAAAGTATATTATGGGAACTATGTTTCTAACTATGAACATAAAAACTTAAAGAAGCAGTGAAAAAAATCAATGGAATTTAAGCTTGCAGTTTTATCTCAAAAGTCGCAAATCAATGCCAAATCCTTAACAAATTCTAAGGAATAAAAATAAATACATTTCAAAAATGTGTATTTAGTACCCTGTATACGACGAAGCTAAACCTAAAAGTCGCCATATGATTGGGGTAAACGAGAATCTCTCAGTGTGTCTTAACATTTTATAGCTCATTAGGCCCTAATCCCGGGGATTGCAATCTCATTTGTTACAGTTATAAGGAATTTAAATAAATATTCCCTCTTTTCTATAACAATATTAGTAGTTAAATTTAATTTGCGCCATAATAATAGTAGCAAAATAAAATAAATGTAAAGCACTACATTTATTGGAATAAATTAAATAGTAAACTAAAAATATAAACTCTCATTTTATTTTACTTCTTCAGATTAGTTCCTGGATTTTTCACTAATTGTTACTGCATTTTAAACTTGCATGCCTAATTATTTGGCTGAAAATTTTGCTTTTTAGTAAGAAATGGTTTGAAGGGGATTGAAACTCGTTTTATAGATTTAACTTTTTTTTCAAAATTTCAAAAAAAAGTACATTTGTAAACTTTATTGGTGTTAACTGCTGATCACATGTTGCATCTCTTGCAAGTGGAATACTTTTAAGTTTTCCTCCATAATATTTCTATTTATGTCTATAATTTTATTTTTCAAAGAATAAACACTTGCATAAAACTCACTTGACGATTATTTTCGCAAGCACATTTCTAAATTCTTGATTTGGTTATTCTTTTGCATTTAAATTTTTTTACAGCTAACGTAACTGCATGTCTGCAGCAAATTTTTGTTTTTCTTTTGATGCATGAATACCTGGACAGTCGCAGCTCGATCTTTGCTTGAAACCTCCTTTTTTAAATCTTACATTTAAAGTGTGTTGATATTCAAATGTAATAAAATAATTAATTTGTTTTAGCGAATAAAATTATAAAAATAGTTACAATAAGTAATAATCAAGTTAACATAAAAATTGAAAGATAATGTCGAGATATCCTGGAATAGTGATTGCAATTGAAGTTCAGATTGCTTTATCTAGAGCTATATTTTCTATACGTTATTTACAGTATCAACGCTTAGACTATGGAAAAAGCAAAACCATTTTGAATTACTCCTAAATATTGTATGTTCTTTAATAAAAATTCAGATGAAGGTCCTGCTAATATCGGAAGACCGGAATGTAAATGTTTGTTCAAATATTTTTCTCCTTATTTTATTACCTTTCTAAAAAGTGAGATAATCTTTAAAATAGTTATAAAGAACTTTAAAATGGTAATTAATCTAATTAATAGAACAACTGAACTATGAGTCACAACTTTAAACATTTCTCTTTAAAGCTACTGTATTGTAAAATTTATAAAAGAGACAATATATTTTCATTTATTTTAAGAATAAGGGATGAAATGCATGTCTCATCGTAAGATTTCCAAAAGCACGTTTTAAATCCCATTCTAGATTATGTTTAAAAAAATACAAATAAATAAATTTAATGCACAAATTTAATTCCCAAAAATCATAAAAAATGTGATAAAATTATTTCGCATCTTTTTGTTACATAGTATAGTAACCTAACTCTTTTTAATTCTGCCTACAAAAAGCAAATCTGTAGACAAACAAAAACAATTGTAGGAAATAGGTTTCTATTTTTCTTCTTCGCCTCTGGCATTGAAACGGGAAGGCTGAGAAGGGGAACCCCAGGAAAAAACCATTTCGTTTTTTCCCAAACTCTATTATACCTGGTAATTGAAGTAAACAAACCTTGAAAAGTTATTTTCAGGTCATGTACTTTCAAGCAAAGATGCCTGACACTGCAAAATAATTTATTTTAAATGAAAGAGTTAAAGAACGAATGTAATATCTAGTTCTATATATTGATATTTTCAATTTCTTATGAAATGGGATTTTACAAAATGTATTTGATTTCTTCTTTTATATACTTAGATATAATAGAAAGAATATGAGTAGATATTCTTATGTATTCGAAATATTAGATTAAAAAAATTCTACTTAATTTTATGCCGGGTTTACACTCGGCCAGTAGGCAGCGCATGTAAAGAAAGACACTGATTTATGTTTGCCACAATTTCATAAGATAGATTTTTGGCATTCTATGCAAATAAAAGCTGAAAAAAATACAACCTCGCATCACAAAGAACAAAGTGCAAAAAATATCGGAATTAAGCTATGATAAGTAATTTATTTTTTCACTCCAAATGCATGCGCAACAAGAAAAAAATACATGCTGTTGTCACTTAGGAACACTTTACTTGCCATCGACAGAACATCCTTTTTCAGCCTTTCTACGTATGTGCTGCTTACTGGACGTCTTATAACTGGCATTAAACCCAGCATTAGAATAGAAATATTATGCATTGATTTTAAAAAAACTACTGCTTTGTTACGAAGATTTTTCTCTTTTAAACTTTCTCATATATAATATGGTAAATTTTGTACTTAACTTTATCGAATAATGAAGAGAAATTAGTAAAATAATTGGACCTCTCATTGCTGAAGAATTGGATTAAAATTCGCTTTTAAAAAGTTTACAATTATAGTGTCACCACAACTGTCGTATCGCATTTAATCAACATGAATTGTGTTTTTGAGTTATTTTTCTCACAAAGACACAAATAAATTTGCTGCCAAATAGCCAACCAGCTGACAATGTTGATCCAAATTTTAATTCGGATTAGCAATTATGTTGATAAAGCTAAGCACTCAAGAGTATCATCTTGTACATAACGTTTTTGAATTAATACTTCCACTTAAACACGGAAGGCATAAAGACAGATTTTATTTTTATTCATTTCATCCAAACTTTCATATAAATTATAATTTTGATGTGAAGACTACAAAACAAATTTTATTTGTTTAGCTCTTTCCATCTTTGAATAAATTTATTCTCAAATAGACGAGGCTCTCAAATCGGTTTTCTCGGTTCATGGAGGTATAAGACTTTGCGATTCCTTTAAAATCTTGGAGTAGAATGCCAATTATTTTCTTTTCTTTTTGTAAACTTCGTAAACGATAAAATAAAAGGAGATAATTTTGTTAAATAATGAGAAAATTATCAATCAGAACCGTAGCGTGCATTTAGATATTTCTACCAAAATATATTAAGTCATTGAGAGGACTTTTGAATATTAAGTTCCAGTTACTAGATGATTTCTTCATTGATTGAAGGGAATTTATCTTTACCTTCATATTTATGCAATTCCATAAGAAAGATTCCTTTTTGTTTTCTTACTTCCTAATAAATTTTCCAGCACTAGCATATGCTATTTTTGAAGAGGGAAGTAGGTTAAGGTGTCTTTAGATAGACATATTAATATTAACTAAAATATTAAAGGTCAGTTGTTATTTTAATAATGTGGAAAATTTTATTTCTCTGTTTAGTGCTGGGATTGGATTATTTTTGAAGATTTAAATTGAAAAATGCAGTTATTGATATCTGTACCAAGATAAACGAAATGCATTTGCTACTTTAAATATAACATGAAATCGGTTCATGCCGATATCAATTCTTCATACAAAAAAAGCAAATTTGGTTTTAAGCTATGCGAGTAAAGAAAAAGAAAAACTTTTTGTCTTTAAAGACTTCAAACAGAAATGTAAGACAGAAATATTTAGATAAATTTTATATATACTAATATTTACTAATATTAAAATAATATATAATAATATATAAACTTATGTTAAAATTTTATATAATATAAACTATTATATTTTAAACTGCTAATTCAAATATACTTATTCATATTCTGAAGATTCATTATGAGTTTAATGTCCCATGTTTTATTTAAACATTAAATGTATAGAAATTGAAAAAAATTTGATATTTGTAGACTTGAGTAAACACGATTCTTTTTATATGTGTGTAATATTTGCCGGAAATCAGGCAAAGAATAATAGTAGCCTCATTTGAACATCCAATATCTCAAACCCTAAAAGCAAGTTAGCAGTCAACAACAATTTACATCCTATTTCAAAAATTTTCATAACTTGTCTTTTTCCAGAAAAGAGATCTGCTTTATCAGACATATAACTTGGGACATTTATGTACTTGTTTGGACTGAGACAGTCAGGAGAAAAAAAGAAAAATGGGAAGAAAAGGCAGGAGATGAGATTCATGAAAGAACGCGGGAGTATCAGGGCCGTTCCACAATTCAGCTTAACTCCCTCTCTTTCGACGTATGCTAATGAGGCGATTCCAGCAAGAAGACGTCGTTAAATATCCCCTTACTTTCCACCTACACTGTCGCTTTCCAGTCTAAAGGAGGTCAATGCCCAGGAGAATGTCTTCAAGAAACTGGGGTGTATAATTAGCCGCCCCCGAGACAATGAAATTTTTACTACAGAATTCCCTCCTAAACTTGCAAATAGTAAACTCAGAGGCTAAAGAACTTTGAACGTTTCTTTGCAGCCTTTTGGCCAAGTAAATTGCTCATCGTATTTTAAGAACTTTATAACAGAGGTTAGATAACGTTTAAATTGAACTTTGGTGACGCAGTCTAATCTACGACGTTTCGTATTTTAAAGTCCATTTGGATTAAAATTCGTCACTTTAATAAAATTCCTTCCGGAGAATGTGGAGAATTCTATCCGAAGCTCTTAAATTTAGTTGAGTGTGACATTCTAACGATGGCAGTTAATGGCTTTGAAATAGCTCCTTGTCTCCCTTAAAATGATGTCAGCCTTAATTGAATAATTCGGAGTAGGGTTCATTTGAGGGCAATGGCTGTTTAACAGGGATGAAATTTTTGGTTCTTGAGATTGTTAATATGTGTAGAACAATTTTGAATGGAGATTCGTTATTCGTCAATTTGAAATTAAATCAAATGACGAAATCTTTATCTTCAGAGAATAATATTTAGGATATTTTTCTTAAGGACACAATTAAAAATCTTTATGTTTGATTATATGAATTCCATAAGGAATGCATTAAATTATGTGGAAAAGGGTAATTTAAATTTCGTTTAATATCAATTCAAAGAATATAGGCAGAATAGAAATCCAGAAGGAAGAATTTGCTGGAACAGTCAAAGCAGCTTGAATTTCAGATCAAAGATGTAATCAGTTGTAAAAACATTAAGCAAAAAAAAATCTTTAAAAAACTGCTAATTTCACAAAAATTCTGATACGTTAATAAATAAGCATAATTGAAAACACAATTTTAAGAAGATGTAAAAGTCCTGTTCGCGGTCTGATATTTTCGAAAATTATGGTGAGAAAACGTAAAATTCCACTTATTTTTAAATTAATTAAAATTTCAAAGAATTGGCATAAAGTGACCACCAAATTTTGCAACTCTAGGGAAGACAATCTGGCGTATAGAGAACACGTATATACATCTTTACTATTAATCGATACCGTTATGGATTAATGAAATTCCAATTCAAATGTCTCTCAATTTCATATTCCCACTTTTTAGTGTCCTTGACAAGTTTACTAACTCTAACGCTTTATCCTATAAGCCGCAATCCAGTCCTATACTCCTATAACACGTCTTCATTTTTATTATTAATAAAGATTGGAGTCATAAAAAATTTCTCTTAAAAATTATGTATTCTTTTTTTTATATATAAAATCTATTTCTTATAGAAAAATATATAGTTTCTATGGCCAGTTACAAAAGTTTTATTAAATATTCCGACCAATAATTATTTTTAATAACTACATAATTTACTAAGTAACGAAAAGAAAAGAAATATTTTGGTATAAGTATTTTAATAATAAAACTCATATTATTTTACCTTTTTTAATAAAATTATGAAAAAAATTATTTGATTAATTTAAATATTAGGTAGAATTAAAATATCTTTAAAATAATTAATCGATTTAATTTTTATAACATGATTTTACCATTTGTAATTTTTTGCATTTAATTTATTCCTCTTTTCACTTAATTATTTTATTATTCGCTTATTTAAATGGGAGTGGAAAAATTAGCAAGCCTTTTGAAAATAAATTTGTCGCGTAAATTTCTCAAATTTATATTAGTATTAAAATAATATATTTAAATGGATTTTCATGGCAGTGAGAAATCCAGTAATTTATTTTCAATCAAATTTGGTACATAACCTAAAACTAAGAAATTTCACAAATTTGTATTGCATGTAAAACCTACGGGGGTGTTTCCCCCAAAAACTTCTCGCATACTCCCTAATAAACGAACTCTGAATAAAAGTTGTGAACTTTGGGCACTGCTACGAATGTCATGAGTGCTCAAATTTATTTTTTCAGATTCCCGCACCTGATATTTGAGCTTCATAGTGTAGTGAAGAGAACCCAGTGAATATTTTAAGCCCTGTGTTGGACCAATTGATACCAAAGTTTAATATAAAACTACAATTTTAATCGCGCACCTAATTTTATTTATCTTTGTCATTTCGTTTTTTAATTATCACATTCATAAATACATGAATGTATAGACCGACAGACAGACAAAAACTGGCGTATTTGGTTCGAAACCTAAACTTTGAATAACAAAACATTGTACAAAACTTTATCCATCTAGCTATTTACATTTTAAATTAATTCTATTCAATTGAACACGGACGGACAGACAGACAAATTTCCTTGGAATGTATTTCTTTCAAGATTAGATAGAAATCTACAAATTTCATAAAAAATCCACATAACAAATCTCATACATATACCTCAAAGTGTTTTTTTGAGTTTCATCAACAGTCATAATTCCAAAATGTGTTAGTGAGAAAGTCAAAATAGATCTGAAACACCGAGATTCATCAAGGTCTCAAAGTCAATGTTTTTTTATGGATGATCACAATACTTTGTGAGAAAGTTAAACGTTTTCCAACCCACGAAATAGCTTTTTTCTTCCAAACTAATCATAACTTCTGAATACTTTCCATTTAATCATATAATTATATTTGTTTACTTGGGAATAGTTATCGTGATCAAAATCTTTTATCAATATTAGATATAAGATGAATGAATCTGATCTAATACATATCATTAAATAAGTTGCGAACATTACCAGAATAAATATCAAAACGAATTGCTTGCAGTCATTGAATGCTATATCGAGATTTTTTTTTCTGTTATAAAACAAGATATCTTATACATTACTGGAAATAAATATTTTATTGCATATATACATGTTCACTATTATTGTAGCCAAGTAGCGGACTTCTAGACCGTTAGATATATTATACACCGTTAGATATATTATTAGATATATTATTCATAGATATATTATGAATTGAAAAAAAAAGGTTTTAAATAATAGAAGAAAAAAGAATTTAAAGAAAACATTTTTTTAAAGAATTATATAATATGTTGTTGGAATCAATAAATATACTTCAAAAAATGTCACAAATTCTATTTTTATACGATTTCCTCTGTTGTATCTATCATATTTAGCAAAATATTTAATATTTTTAGCATTTTAAACAAGAAAAAAAAAATTTCTTCTGCGACTAAAATTAAACGAGTTATAAAACGTTGAAAATTAGAATTTCAGATTAATTTTACAGCTGTTAATATAGAGACGTTGCAACAAATGTTGAGTTATTAATCGCTTGAAAATTGAAATTGTTCAACGTTGTGTTACTTTTCACGTGCAATCCATATTTACGTTTTTTTAAATGTTTTAATTTATCCAATAAGTCATAATATAAAGAATTTTTTAATCATATTTTTTAGAGGTCTACAATGTTTTACTACATACAACTGACTTTGCAATCAATCTTTTAAAACTTATCACACGCTCTCGATTTCAGCAGTAAAATTTGTTTAAAATAGTGATTTACAACGCTTTATAACTTGATCAATTTTAGTCACAGAAGAATCCATTTTTTTATTTAGAATGTTACAGTAACAAGAATATTTTACTAAATAGGGTTGATATTACCGAAGGACTGTAAAAAAAGATAGAATTTGTAACATTTCAGCAATACATTTATGGACTCATAAAATAGAGTTCTTACCATCATTTAAAACAATCTTATATGTCTATATCTAGAGCTTAGAAATTAGCAATTAAATTTCGATAAGGGCTAACACACAATATATCCAAATAATCAGTCAAATGAAAAAAAAACGTTCAGATATGTCTTAAGTGAATTTCATCGAAATCTACATAAATAAATGCCGCTAAATTTGATTCGATTTCATGTTATGATACAGAGTAGTCCATAAACCTCAACAAAATATCTTAAAGTGCATAGAAATTTATCGGAAATAACTCACTGAAATAAGAAACCACTCTTTGAACTGGGAAAATAACTTTTTAAATTTGGTTTTCTTCTTTTTATGGTCTATTTGAAGACAGAAAAATAATAATTTAAATATTCCAAAAGAAATTAAAGCACGAATTTCTCTGTCTATTTCTAAATTCTTTTAAAAAAATTTGCAATTTCTTTTTTAGTGAAATGATGTTATTTTAGATATTTTGAATCGGAGAAAATAGCCTTCAAATTAATTTTAGAAAGAATACTGTTCGTAACAAATAATATTTCCGAATAAAATAAGTTAAGAGGAAAGTAAAACATTTTTTTTCCATTAGATTTGCTCGAACAAGGTTTCTTAACTTTCATGCAATTTAAATATATAATATATTAGAATATACAATATATTAGATGAGGTTTATTATTTAGTTTTCCTTATTCAGACTTTATCATTCCATTTTCAACGATTTTCAGATATAGGAAATTTGAAACATGGGCAGAAAACGTGGACGATTAGTATACGAAAACGTGGTTACGAATTAGTATTTTTTTTCCAGATTTCTACAACTCTCTCTATCAACAAAATTAACTTCATAATGCAACTAACATCCAAGTGAAAATATTCCTTGATTGCTTTGTTTAGAAAATATCCTTTTTTTGAGTACTAGAATTTTATTTTATATATATATATATATATATTTACATTTGATACCAGCATATTTTTATATAAATGCTGTTCAAAATGTGAAGCTAGTAAATAGTATGAGAGAACAGTTAAAATTTTTATTTATATAATTACATTTGTTATATTAGATTAGTTAAGATGTTTTTATCAATATGGATTGCAATGCATTTTTTTCTTGTATTTAAAACTATTATTATTATTATTATTAGAATTGGCTAATTTTCATAGAATAACAAACAAGAACAGAAGTAGGAAAAAATATTTTCCTTAAATGTGCTAACTTATAAGTTCTGAAAATTCCGTTATAACAATTTTATACGAGTTATTAAATTTTTAAGTTACTTTTAGTAGAAATAATGCATTTAATCTAAATTTAATTACATTTAAAGAGAATTTAAAAATGGCGAACATTTTATATTTTTGTAAAAAATAATCAGATAGTTTATTTGCTTTACAGTTTCTATTTCTGAAATAATACACATCACATATGAAGAAAGCAACCATAATTTATTTATTGTTTCCCTCAAAGAAAAAAATACAAATATATCAAATTTACGAGTTAGAACACAGAACAAAAGAAATGCCTTTTCATTTTTCATCAGTTGCTCTACTTGCTTATAATGTAATATACAGGATGTCCACTCTAATAGCGACCCAAAGTCTACTTATTAAACTGTTAGAGACAGGAATATAAATTTAAAGGAAAAAATTTTCTAAATAGAATAAGAAATTATATTTTATGCTGCTGAAGCCATTAAATTTACAACTGGAAAAATTTTGATTTTGAATTTTTATACAGTTTTTAGTAGCTCTAAATCATATTTATATAATATATTAATGATAATTAAACATGTGCAACAACGTAAGTTTTATAATTCAGCGACTAAAATTGAAAGAGTTATAAAGTTTTAAATATTACTATTTTGGACCATTTCAATAAACTTCTGTTAGAAGATCCATTAATACAGACACAGTGGTTCCGCTAGATGGCACTTGTATGTAACTTAATTCTTGTATGCAAGGAACTTGTATGTAAGGAATTCAAAGCTTCATAACTTGATCAACTTTGAGGCTGAAACTAAAACCTTTATTGTTTAAAATGACTATTTGACAAAATATAACTATAAGGAGTGGTGGGATGAATAGAAATTCTAAATAGAAAATTATTTCCAGAAGCAAATTATTGATCCAAACAATATACAAGATACTTCTTTTCCTTTTATAAAATATTTTTTTAATTGAAAGCATATTCTACTTCTAAAAGTCCGGAAATTAGATATTAGGCTACAATTACCATGGAAATATTGCATATTTAATACAGAAAAATTATTTTTGTCCAATCGTTTGGATTTTGTAAAAAATTAAAGGAAATATAATGTAAGTGAATAGATATATCTGCTTATCCTTATCTTGAGTTATCTTTCGGCATTCAAAAAAATTAATTCATTCATTGAAATTCATTCAGCTGTTTCGAAAAGAAAATAAACAAATCATCGTATTTAAATTTAAAGCATTCAAATTTTAATAAAGTATAAGAAGCTTCAAAATTCTTGAAAGTATTTAATCACGTCACGTTCGAAAGATTTAGTTCATTTGCCGAATTTTACATCTATGCCTCTAAAACTTTAAATTCTTTAAATCAAACATTTTCACGATAGAACCAGAAGATGCGTAGTTTCGCTGATTGCCTCTCATCTTTAGAATCTGAAAATAGTAGTTAAGATTTCAAATTCCGATAAACACCCAACTTACATTTTGAAGTGGTGAAAGTTTAAGTAGTGGAAAGGCAAACGTAGTCAGAATAGAGTTCGGAATGGGATGATTCAAGTGACTTTCCTACCAAAATATAAGTCAATATAAAGTTCAACTTGCACTAATCTTTATCTGAGGTTAGAAACGGAACTTCAGAAAAATAAAATTATTAAACTCATCATTCTGCATATCATTTACAAAAGATTGATATATGTTAAGTATGACATTGCTTAAACATATTCCTTCGTTTCACTCGAAAAATAATTACACAAGAAATTTACATTTGATTTGACATAAGCATGGAAACTTTTATTCGAAAATATTCTTTGCAAGCGAAATGTTTTTATTCTAAGATCTGTTCGGTAAAAAAAGAGTCGGAAGGCAATTAAAACGTTTTAGTTGTTGAAATTTCTATAACTTATTGTATGGAAAAACGTTTATTATGAAATAATTTTTTATAATAAAAATTTTTATATAAAAAAACAAATTTTATACAAAAAAGGAAGACTTTGTTAATCACACATTGCAAAAGAGTGTGAAGAAAGTGAAGTTACAGAATTTGAAAAAACAACGTTCAATTCAAAATAAATAAACCTGGATAAATACGTTAGTTCAATAATACTTTATGCCATTAAAAAGGCTCATCTATAAATTAAGCGTAATTAATGTAAGGCTGTTAAAATAACAAAACTTTAATGTCTGAAACAATATGTTGCTGAAAAGTTCTTTATTTAGGAAAGAATGGGCATCAAGCTTCTCATAAGAGAAATAATCGAAATTATCCCAACGAACCAGATAGACTCTAATGCGGATAGTGTAGACTAAATGTTTAAGAATTCCTGTCGGCGAGTCGAAAAGCACAGTTAGATTAACTTTTTTCTATTTATATAAAGAAAAAAGAAAATTTCGGTTTCCTTTCTCATTCCTCCTTTGATTTCGTAAGAGTTGGAGTAATGAAAATAAAAAAAAGGATAATAAATTGGAAAAGAATTCAAGTGATGAGAACTTTCTAATGAGTGTTACATATACAGATTAAATTCACACAGGGAAAAGCTCGTAATTGAGAATGAATTTCCGGCATGGTGCTTGGCACTCGTCACCCCTGCGGGTACACGAAATGGTGGGGATTTGGCTCCTCCCATCGCATACTTCCCAAGGGAAGGGCTGTACCGTGGCCGCTGATGGCCCTTAGGACTCAATCACAGTTCCCGCCAGTGTTGCTGTTGCGGCGGTCCAGTCATTCAATGTTTTCCGTGTGCCTTCCATCGGGTCAGAGTAGTTAGTTTGTGATATATAGATTAAAAAGACAGTCAAGGTTAAGGGCTCAAAATTTCTTTTTAGTCATGATTTATAAGCGTTTGAAGGATTTAATTCAAATGTTTTTCTTTGTGATAAAAGGATAACTTTCCTAATCTGAACTGTTTATCATTTTCTGGCGCAGAGGAAAAGCAGGGAAAAGAATGTTTCAGCACTATACAGTTTTTACCCCTAATCCCTCTTTTAAGCTAATCGGAGCATTTGTGAAATCAGTCTCTATTATCTTTCTTTACAACATATCTCGAACTTTAATCCGATTCAAATTACTCCAATGAATATGTTTACAAGATAATATAGGCATTGTACAAGGTGTTTCATTTTAACCATGTCACAAAAGTTAATTTTTAAACTTATATGGTGTAGACTTCCAAATGGGAAATGCATTCAATATTTTATTTATGTTGTTTGAATAAATACAGGATGATAATAAAAAAGTTTATTTTTAATATATGTAACACTGGTTATCATATATTACAAGAAAAAGAAATGAAACTTTAACTGAAAGGTGTTTAAAAGTAAATGCTCGAAAATAATGTAAGCAATTTTCAATTCCCACATTATTATATTGATAAAATTTCGAGAACTCGTTTACTTTTTTGTGTTGCAATAAATATTTTGTTATAATAGAATTCAATAAATGGCTTTGGAATGGTAATTGCAACAAACTCGTCGACGCTAGTTAGAAACTAAGAAAAATGCAAAAATAGCCAATGAGCTCGGAGAAACACCAGAAATGCAAAACATTTACTTCCTTTATAAACGAGGGAATTTTACTTAACGAGCATAATTCGTTTCCGAATCTTACTCGTTTTGTTAAATTTGTTAAGAAAATCAATTTTTCCTTAGGGATACATTCAAAATATGATTATGCGTTCCATTCGGGAAAAAAAACACCCAAATAAATTTATAATAATGGAATTTACTTTTCATAATGCATGCTGTTTATTACAGGAAAATTGTTTAAAGGCATTTATTTTCAGTTATGCTTCGAAATGTAGCGAAACTGATACACATCATTATCGTTAAACGAATTTGAACTGCCTTTTTAGAATGAAGCTCCTCAATATAAAACGCAATAATTTCAGTCTTTCTTTTATTTTATTGTAAGGTTAGAACTATGTCGCATCTTTCATTTCTTCCACAAAAAACAGAAATCTCCTCGGTAGCTTTTTGCTGTGACAAAAAATGCAGCTCAGTAAGCATTCGGGTAGATCTGTCTATGTTCTTCCACCATCTCAGTGATATCGTTACTATCCACCTTCCCTTGGAGTAGTGTTCAACAACTCTATATGGGCAAAAAGTTTTCATGTATATATAAGGGTTCTTTTCAAAAAAACACAGATTGATACAAGTCAATTAAACAAATGACATCACTCTCTATTCTCACCACTCTTTCTACGGTACATTGCCGGTTAAGTGAGTCATTTTTTTACATTTTGTTTTGCTTGTTATTCGAATCGTTTATTATACGAAGATCTTGTTAAGTGAGATTTGACTGTATTTTCAGCAAGTATCCAAAATGTCGTTATATAATAAGGAAGACATTTTGTATCGTCCCATATTTTTATAATACGCTTTATCATCGATCTTCCACTGGCGACTGGTCTTTCACTCTTTGTTTTTATTCTGAAAATACCTTGTTTCTGTATGCCTTATATAAAGCTTATCCCGTGATTTTAAAAACATAGTGTCTATTTTGATTGACTGTATTTTCCACAAGTATTCAAAATGTTATTATATAAAAAGGAAGGCATATTATACCGCAACATATTTTTTTCATAAAACACTTTTCCATCATTTTTTCGCTGGTGATTGGCTTTTGATTCTTTTTTTTATTATATAAATGTCTTGTGTCTGTATGTCTGACATAAAATTTGTCCTATGGCTTTAAAAATTGTATATAAACGTTTTCAACAAAGAGCAGTTTTGAGACTATGATAAGATAAAATTTGTAGAAATTTCTCAGAAATCGTGTCGTAATAACAATGCAGAATATAATATTCTTAGGGGGAGGCGCCTAAAAGCCGATCAGATGTCCTCGTCTTAATAAGGATATTCTGAAAGGCATCTTCCATGTCATCTGACTACTTATAATATTACGGGTTTTGTCATCGGAGGCTTTCCTGCTGCTAAAGAAAAGAAAAGAAATCTAAAAAAATAAAGTATATGTTTGCTAGAGGACCATTTATAAATTCCTGTCGACGGACATAAGAAATTTATCTAAAACAGTGATGTACAAGAAACTAAAAGATTAGAAATTTAATCCCAGAATTCGTTCGAGTCCCTTCTGGTTTCTAGTGACATAAAAAGCTCTTTTCAAATTATACATTGTATGTTGTTTTCAAACAATGAATGGTATTCGCGAGATGCTGAGGTATTCCCCCAGGTCAAAAGCATTCGCCTTAAGAAAAATAAATACTTTTTCTCTGAACATTCGAGGTTTTCCTTATTGAGAGCATAAGTTTAGGATTCGAAGAACATTTCCTCTTATTATATATAATATTTCAAGATCGCGACAACATGTTCTTTATGTGCCCTTCTTTTGAAGATGTAAATCAGCATGAAATGGAAATAAATGTAAACATACCAAAAGTTCCAAAACAAATTCTAACTACGTGCTAGATGACGATAAGAATCAAAATTCCTAAAATCTTGTATTTACAGAAGCAGGACAAATAATTCAAGGATATATAGAAATCTTAAACAGTATTTATTTTTAAGCCTTTATATTCAATCTAATCATGAAAACTGGAAAGTTTTCGAAGTATTCAGCACAGAAAGTCACAATATAGGACTTTTCACGCTAGGAATGAAAATGACTTTTATATTCTAAGCTGAAAAAAAGGCTTGATGGAAAGATTGCAATGTATCGATTTAGCTGTCAGTGCTTTTATATCTCCTGGGAGAGGGAAATAAGAGGGAAAATAAATAAATACAAAATGTATGAGGAATCTAATCAACGATTTACTAAGCCAAAATCCATTTTAAATTTGAAAGAGCCAAACGAAAATAATTGCGTCGTATTCAAAAAAAGATTAAGAAATTAGATAAAAAAAACGTTCTTTTCCTATAAATAAATCTTCAAATTCATTGCATCTGAAATAATAAAATGACCTTTAAAGCGACCCATCCATCTGAATGGCCGATTTAAAATGGAAAAAGAGAGTGGGCGCTGCAGAGTGGTATCGCCATAGCACTCTTTGTAAGGACAAGAGATGATGCAGATAATTATGCAAATCAGTTGATGGGGATTTAACATTCTATAAATAACTCAGACGAGGATAAGTATTTTATGATAACCTTGCATTTATTACGAAAAAAAACCCCAACTTTTTTAATATGTGATGTAAAGGTTTGAATAATTAGGTACTAACTCATATACCAGCTCCGCCTGTTTTATGGGTGCCCTGGTGGTGACGCCTAGGCTTTGAAAGCAGAGGGTTTTAGGTTCGAAACCCGATTTCATGAATAATCTCTAGTAAATGGGTCTGGTGCACGTTAATTTTGTCGGGTCAAATGTTCTCTTAAAGTATTTGTGAATGAGGAAATGCTATATTAGGTACGCTCAATAGATCAAAACCGAACTTCTAATTTCGATGACTGCTATTAGATCTCTCTGTCCCCCCCCCAATTTACTATATCTGTCTATTTAAAAAAGAAACTCACATTTCATCAAAATATGACATTAACATAACTAACTAAAAACATCATCAGTACAAGATTTAAAATTCTGAAGTTAGTCTCCAGTTGCTTATTATCGTTTCAAAGTGAAAAAATAAATAGACAAAATGGTCAATAATGGAAATGATCATTAGATATAACAGAAATGACATCATAACTACCCATAATCTTTTTTCAAGTCCTGACTAAGGGTGGGTGAAATTGCATTAAATACACAAAACTAATAAAGTCTGAAATTATCAAGCAGTCAGTATCAGTTTTTTTGTACCTATATAGCTGAGTTCTCCGTTCGGCCCCGGCCCTATATATATTTAATTCACGTTCTAACTAGTATTTAAACCATTTAATGATTATTAACTCTATCAGTAAAGTATACTCTTTTCTCTTCTCATCCATCTATCGATCATTACTAAAGCGGGAAAAAAACGGTACATCATCGATACTTCTTCCAAAAAAATCTAATTTGAAATCTTATTCATATAAATATCAGCTACCAGATTCAGAACAAATACGAGAACTGACGATCATCCAATTCAAAATTACTAGTTAAAACTATCAGGTACAATAGAGTATCAGTATTAAACTGTATTGTTAAACCAGGTATCATCGAAACCTTAGCCCTACTCTTACTTTACACACATTCAAACAATTACTCATGAATAAAGAAACATTCCGCCAGTGGATAAATGGAGTCGTCTTTCTTCGCTAGTAGGAGTTTATAATAATGGAACATCTTGCGAACTAAAATAAGCAAGAATCATGTCCTGTCAACCGACTTCTTAACCTCCAAGCTGTCTCTTACATCACGAAAAGATGAACTGAGCTTTACTCTCCACTCACGTCTTATTGCCGCAGAGAATGAAGCCCTAATCCTATTACTTCGCTCACATTTGACCAAGATTGTCTGAAATTTCCGTCGACAGAACCCTTTGAGTCCATTTAGGGAAGTTTAACTTTCTGAAAGTCAACAGTTGTGTTTGAATTTCTCATTATGATGGCCATCAGAAAATGCATTGTTTGTTTTTGTGTTTGCATAGTTTCTCTTGATATTGAGTAAATTATTTGGTATTATTGTATTTATAACATAATTTCAAAGTTAAAAGTAAAAAAAGAGTATTATTTACGGTTGTATTACAATGTTACTCTAAATAATAGTTCGCAAATGGTTAAAGCATAGTATAATCATTATAAGTAATATAATTCCGAATATTTTAAAGTCAGGACAGTATATTAAATATTTTAAAACTAATATATATTTTGAAGGAAGGAATATTTTAAATAAATATATGAATAATTTAAAGTCAGGAAAGTTTATGAAATATATCACAACTATTGTACAATTTATTATTCAGATTAATGATTTTTCATTCATTAATCCATATACAGATTCATTAATTTGGTAGCGGACTTTGGGTTTTTGGTGCAGCCTGTTGTTTTCGTGTATATGTGTACAGTTCTTACTAAAAGAAATAATTCTTCTTATTACGGAGTTCCATGCCTAGTGAATTATTTTTTATGTTTATGTTTCAGAATTTAATGTTACATTTAAATACATGAAATTTGTATATGTTTGCTTGCACTTACTCTTCATTTCTTTGTGTCTTCATATTTGCTGATGCATTATTTTGTATTCACATATTATTACGGATTCCACGGCTACTACTAAGTCCGTAAAAGTCACCGGGTTCGCTTGTTACATTCGTTTGTCGTTACATTTAAATATATATATATATAGAGAGAGAGAGAGAGAGAGAATTTACAATTAGCTAGATATAATGTATTTCATTAAAAGTCACAGATTATTTTTATCCTTATACGCAGAATGAGTAGATTCAACTTTTGAAGTTATTTTGAAGTCTTACGTTCGATAAAAAATAAAATAAACCATTGATTAAATGACGCTAAATAACATTAAAATCGAATCAATCAACATCTTAGATTAATTTCATGTTTAAAAAAAAATTGCTTATCGAATGAAAAAAAAAGTCCATGGTACTGGCATATGGACACAGATGCAAAAAATAAAGGGTGAAAAAGGATTCATAAAACAGAAATAAAGGGAGGTTTTGAAGTAATAAAACTTTAAAAAATATTATGAATCGTATGACAATAATAGATACGCTCAGTATCATTTATAGTTTTTAAAATTCTATCAGTAAATAAAATAATGATAGATCGATATGGGCTACTGCAGAAATATTTAATTTATTGTTAGTAATTATTTTATAACAATGAACAAAATGCTTTGCTTCTTTCTGCTAAAGATTTTTAAATAGTAATTCAAACAAACATTTATATTCTACTGATTTTAATATTGTTTCTTTTCCAGTATATATTGTTACAAACCCGCAATTCTGCTTCCCAGAATAGTTGGTTCCATCATCGGAAAGAATGTTTTACAGTCATCTGTATTGGACGGAGTCCGGGTGTCGCGTCGGAGGTCCCAGAGCTTGATGACAAACTTGGCGACCATTTGGAGACTTGGCGACTTTGGTGCCAAAATAGATTTTACCCGAAACATCGAGAAATTTCCCGATCCCTCCAGTAGGAACCGAGATACGCCTCGGACGTTCCTGATTGGTCTAGAGGCTTCTAGCCCCGCCTCCTGAGACCTATAAAATGGTCTGCAGCTGCTAGAGCAGGGTGGTCGGAAAGAGTAGTCGGAATCGACGGTGAAGAACTGGTCTTCCAGGGATTAGCAGAGCAGCGACGGAGGCAAGCTAATGCTGAAGTAAGCTGTGCGCTACTGTCTGAAGTAGAGTCTTGTTGTATGCTGCACGTCTCGCCTGAAGATAAGCGTCTTCTGTGCTGTATATAGTTGTCATTTTTGTGCTGTCCTGTGTGTCTTCGTGTAAATAAACGTCGTTGTTTTCTTTTTCAACTGCCGCCTGCTGATTGAGCGTTCTCCACACCATATAACTTCCACTATCCAAACGAGCCCCGGGAAAATTTCGTAAATTCTCTCAGTAAATGAAATAATGATAGATCCATATGGGCTACTGCAGAAATATTTATTTTATTGTTAGTAATTATTTTATAATAATGAACAAAATGCCTTGCTTCTTTCTGCTAAAGATTCTTAAATAGTAATTCAAACAAACATGTATATTCTACTGATTTTAATATTGTTTCTTTTCCAGTATATATTTAATTTGAATCCTGAAATAACTTTTTTTTATAAAAAGAAATATTTAACTATTTCCACACAAAGAGAATGTTGAAAATTTAGAAAATTTTAATTAAACTGTTCAATGAAAGAGAATGCTTCTATTTCAAAAGAATGTTGAAGTTTTATTTTAATTAATTATTATCTAATAATTACCCGATTATGATTATGAACAAAGCTGGTTCACATTTTAGACACATTTTAATTTCCTACTTAAAATTTTTTGGGGGGATAATAATTGCATCACAATGTAAAATCAATGTAATATTAATTTTAAGGAATTTGCTCAAACTTTATCACAAAATAACAATGGTGGTAAGTAAACCTTCATTTTGATTTCATCTCGTACTATAAAGGAAGTATAGAGATAGTCAAAATATTCGAATTCGAGATTTTGATGAATCTCTACGTTTTAGACCTCCCTGTGTCAAAAAAAACACAAAAAAAAACAAAAAAAAAAACACGATTTTGGAAAATGTCCACCTGCCTGTAACAAAGATAACTCTAGAATGCTTTGATCTAGACAGATGAATTTGGTATACAGTCTTTGTACCAAATTTGTAGATTTCAATGAAATACTGAGCAAATTTCGCTGAGTGAAAGTCCGTCTGTCTGGCTATTCGAATATAATTTAATACGATAACTATAAAACAAAGAGAGCAAGATAAATAAAAATCGATATATAGAATTAGTATCTATAGGCTAGACAATTATCAAATTTTGAACCCAATCCAACAAGGGATCAATCATCTGTTCGTCTCTACTTTCAGAAAAATCCAAACGTTATAGCTCAAAGATGCAATGGCCTAAATATATCAAATTTGGTATGTGATTTTGTGACTACAAATCTAGTTTCGCTTCAAATTTTTGTTTTAGTCGATTGGGAAAAACGCATCTAAAACATAAACTTTATTTTTGGATGCTGTTAACCCCATGACAGGGATTAATCGCCAAATAACTCGCCAAGAATGACACGATAGATTCAGCAAAAATGCTAAATTCCCTCCAAACCCTAATATTTCGAAACTGCTGTACTCCAGTGCTATGCAAGACGGTCTCTGGGATTACACTTTTATTGGAGTGTATGAGAGAAAGATTTCGGGAGACCACTCTCACTGGTTTTATTTTAGTTTTTAATTTTAAAAAAAATGGTAGCTTTTTAAAGATTTTCCTGGAAAAGAATATTTTTTTTAATGTAATGTTAAAACAAAATTGAATCAGACTGTAAAATCCCATCTTTCTATTAGAAAAGAATGCACTTTAGTGAATATTATGCAAAATTCAAATGTTTACATAAACAATGGCGACAAGAGTTTACTAACCAAGTATTACGCGTGATTTAACAAACAGGGTTTACAAGCGGCTCTAATAATCTAATAATCATTTAAAAAAAAATTTCTTCAAGTAATGCATAGAATTTTAATATCGTTTTCTAAAACAAAATATATTTCATAAAAACCTTTAAATCTTGTTATTTCTATTAAAAAACTTAATTGCGTTCCTCATATAATAAAAAAAAAACATATGTACATTCTGTATAGAGAAAAAGCATTTTATTTTTATTGAGGAAAGATTTAATTTCAAAAAATAGAAGCTTTCAATTTAGCAAGCAAGTAAAATGACAAGCATTCGTATAAATATATATCATATATAAAAAGCTACAAAATTTCAAATGGGTCAGCAGTGTGTTGAAATGATGTTCCAGGAGAGATTACTTCCGTCAGCTGACTTACTCACACTTCCGTTTTCCTTTTTGCCTCGAGAAACAAACATGATTTACCATATTGGGAAAATACGTGTTTTCGATCAGAGGCTCAATCGGAGCAGAGAGTTTCGATTAGTTGACCAGATAGCTTACAACCCAAGGCGAATATTATCAGGGAAAGATAATGAACGAATCAGTTGCAATCAAAATAAAAACTTTTCGAGTCCTGTCAAAGAATAATAATAACTCGGAGCGTTATTTTTACTTAATATGTGCATGTTTCATTTAATAGATTGTTTTAAGATCTGATTACTCAAAATGAAACTAGCAATTTAATTTCGGAAAATGATGTAATCGTATTTCAGAATTATTTTTCCCGAGTGAGCTTAAAAACCTAACAATAAAATTACATTAAATAGCTTTAAAAATTTAAATGTTTGGGGGAAGTTATTTATTTGTATTGATTAAAACTGAAAAGAAAAACTGTTCAAGTTTAAGTCTCGTTGCAAAAAATTAAATTTTTTGACATGCAAGAAAAATCGTTTTCGAGCAAGATTTAATTTGTTACTGATAGCAAAAAATTTTAAAACATTAAACAATCTAGAAACAGTTATTATAAAATTCATTAAAAAGGTATATTAATATTCTAAGTATTAATAATCGTCTTAGAGTAAGTTATATAACAAATTTTAATCAGTTCTCTATAAATGATACAGAAGTAAAAAAAAATCATTTTTATATTTCAATTTTCTATTTCTGAAATTAATGTATTAAACAACGGGTTTGTTTTAAGTAATTAATTAATGAATAAATTTCAGTTTTCAGGATATCTATTTTAGGTGTTAAATCTTACGATAAACATTTGCATAAGTTTCATTGTACTAATGCTTACAAAATGCACAATATAATATCAAAGATAAATTTTGAAATTCATTAAAAAATTCCGCACCAAATGTGCTATAAAAATTTAGTATTTAATCCAAAAATTCATGTATAGAATTAATTATTTTCTATGCCTATTCTAGAAATGAAAACTTATTTTGTATACGTTTGAATAATTTTTAAGTAATTGTTATTTGCCCCTTTTAAATTTGAAAAATATTCTACTTGTTTGGCTTCTTTAAATTGGTCAAATTTAGAAAAATATTAAATATTAGAATTTGAAACTGTCAAGTGTATATATATATATATATATATATATATATATATATATATATATATATATATATAAAATTTAGAATAAAAATCATTATAAATACTGCTTTTAATCAGCTTATTATAAATGCTACAGAAGCTTAAAAAGTCACTTTGATGTTTCAAATCTACTTCTGAAATTAAAGAATTTAACAACAGTTTTGTTCGAAATAATTAATGCATAGATTTCAGTTTTCATGACATCTGTTTTAGGAATTAAATCTTATTACAAACATTTGCATAAGCTGCATAGTACTAATAGTTAAAAATGTACAATATTATATAAAGGCTAATTTTTGTATTCTAGATTGAATTTTAAAATTCATTAAAAAATTCAGTATCAGATGCATCAAATAAAATTTAGTATTTGATACATAAATTCATGTACATTATTTTTTTTATGCCAATGCTAGAAATTAAGTCTTATTTTACATACGCTTGGATAATTTTTAAGGAATTGTTATTTGCCACCTTTAAATATGAAAAAACTGCTGAAAATAAATATTAAATACCCCTTTTAACCTCTTTGAATTGTTCAAATTTAGAAAAATATTAAAATATTTTAGAATTTGTAAATATTCAGCTCATATAATTTATAATAAAGACTACAATAAATACTGATTATATTCTTTTCATATCAATTAATATAAAATTTATTTTTATCATCTTCCTTTAGTGTTAATATATTTTTCCTGTGAATAAAAAAAAATCTGATATGATTCATTTCCAATAAACCATGACAAAAGATTGATAATAACTTCATGAGCTTTTTTGAAGAAAACCAATAATTTCCTCTATGAATCGAAACTTCTCTAGCTTTTCTAAGCTAAAAATGTAATAACTCAATTAAATCCAAATTTAAGTTATAAAATCATGTGAATCATGAAATTCAAGATTTTAACTGAATTTTTTGGATAGACTGTCTGTTTTAGAGTTGTTTATTTTCTGATGGACTGCAGGCAGCGCAAAAACATTCGTCTGTGATTTCCTCACGGTTGAAAGATTAGAGTAACACTTTGAAATATTGCTTTGTTTTTAGAGATGATAAACTTGAAAATGATAGACAAAATTTTGTTGTATTCTCCTCGAAATACTATATCATATCGATCTTCAGGACTTATTAAAATTTTGGTTAATATAAACATCTATACTTTCACAAAATATATTCCTATTCTGCATCTGGTTTATCTCAAATATTTTCTTGTCTTTATTCTATTTTTCATACTGCAATTTTGTTATATCTGTTCCGATTTTGTTAATAATAAAACAATCTCGAAACGTGCGGTTGAAAACAATGGAAACCTTATCAAGAAATCAATACCTTCAGAGTCGAAGCGATTCTCTAACTATGGAAGGAAAGATGCTTTATTTATTTTTCTCAACATTTTCAATTTTCAAGTATTGGTTTTACTTTGAGGCCACAAGTGAAAACTGAGAATTCATTTTGAGAATTAATAGTTCGGATCGCCTCGAAACTACTTTTGGCATTTCTCCAGTAAAGAATATTAGGAACAGATGTTGCTATTGAGTGAAAAATAAATTATCTAAGAACTTCTACCAAATATATACTGAAGTTGAAAAAGAAATTGAAAATAAAAATGCATGAATTTATTATAATCACAAGTATTTTTTACAATTGGTAGTATAGAGTAAATAGATAGATAATATTATTGATGAATTCAATATTCAAACAATCAATCCAGGAATTGAATATGCTGTTTCCAAAGATTTCTACAGGAGAAATACTCTTCTCCCATTGTTTATATTTGCATTCATCTACACTATAGTAAACGTTGTGTTTAGCACTCTCTTACAATGTGAAAAAGTCTAAGATGCAATACATTGCTCTTCATTGCGCCATTACTTATAAAATTTGTCAAGTATCTACAGTTCTAATTTAATGAAATTCAAGACCCTGGTTTGTTGTAATTTTCAGATACCAAGATCCCACATACAAACAATTAAACTTTTAATGAATTTTATTTAAAATTTGGTATAAATCTGTAATTCTGATCTTAAATTCAAATTTTTTAAAATTATCTTTACTAATAACAAAGAAGAATGTGTGTGTGTGTGTGTGTGTGTGTGTGTGTGTGTGTGTGTGTGTGT
>JAPMOR010029040.1:168665-182963 GCA_026543865.1 Argiope aurantia
TGTGTGTGTGTGTGTGTGTGTGTGTGTGTGTGTGTGTGTGTGTGTGTAAATGTGTGTGTGTGTGTGTGTGTGTGTGTGTGTGTAAATGTGTGTGTGTGTGTCCGTGCGCGCTCGTGCCTGCATGTGTATGTATACGTTCATACAAATAATACATACAATAAGGTATATAAATAGACAATACTATGAGGATTTAGTCCGAACTTTTGAATCATCTCGCAATTCTTATGTTAAAATAAATGAATTTCATCTATCTAAATGCGCTAGCTTTTTACTTAATATGCTCAGGTGTTTAAACACAGATAACAAAAAAAGTGATATTTAAAAGGACAAGTCTTATGTAAGGATAATATACATTTTTTTTTCATCCTCCTATCTTTATGATAGCTTTCTTTAACTTATTGTACGCTCTGAAATACAGATTTAACCCCCATAATTTCTTTCGAACAATGGAAGATCTTAAACGTAGAAATTCATCAAAATCTCGATTATTGAAGATTTTATTGATTTATTTGATGATTACAGAATTTTCTCTCTTTATATTTCATTTCTACTAATAATTATAAAGATGAAAGTGTGTGCGTTCTTCCGTGCGTGGGCGCGCGCACGTGTGTGTAAGAGAATATGCGCGTGTGTGGTGTGTGCAAAGGAATTTTCATATTTCATTCAAATTCATTTCAATTCAGATTTCTGATTTTATGGAGCTTATAGAAAGTTAAAAAGATACGTAGCACAATAAGCAAAACAGCATAAGGCTTCTATAGTAGTGTGTTTAGTTTAGTTTAGTTATTGTATTAACGTCCCGTTTTAAAGCAACACTAGGGCTATTTTGGGACGGACCTCGTACGTCCTCGTAATCAGATGACGAGGACGTACACCTGAGCTGGCACTCCCCTCTCCTCACCATGCCACGCCATCAGGAGGGCGTTAGGTCTGGACGGATTTAGCGTGCACCAGATCCGCTGACATGCAGGTTCTTCGTTGGAATCGGGTCTGGAACCTAAAACCCTCAGGTTCTGAAGCTGAGACCTGGCCACAGCGCCCTTTAGTGGTGTGAATTATATAACTTCCAAAATTGGAAACAAAATATTTTGTTGACGAGTTTATTAAGAGACTAAGTTACATAAAACATTTAATTAAAAATTTAGGGAGCATTAATTCCAGCGAAATATCTTGTCTCCAAAGGCTACCAATTAATAAAGAAAGAAAGGAAAAAATAGAAACACAAATTTGCTCTATCTAGCTCATTGCCTTATTTAATACAAATTCATATGAAAATATATGGTTATATTTTGACGAATTTTGTCCAAAATTTGATACAAATATTTAATTTTAATGATTAAAATATATTACAAATAATTCCATTTATCCAATTTTTACTCCTTTTTTCAAATTTTGTATCCACAAGTTGAAAGGCATATTCCAAAAACGTTTATTCATTTTAAGTGAAGATCAAACAATGCTAGAAATCTAATTTGTAATGATTAAAACGTTTTCACTTAAAAAAATGTTTTGAAAAAGTGAAGAAGTTTTCGAAACCAATATAAATTTATTTCTTATTTATCTAAGAAATTTATTTCTTAGATACCTAACCAGTAACAATTTCTTAGATACCCTTATTTCCAATGTTCTAGATACAGTACCGCAGTAAAACCTCTGGTATAAATTGATCTAAATAATCTATTATTATTCTTAATACAGCAGATTTTATAAAAGTGCAGTTAAATAAATAAGTATTCTGAATAATATAATTTAGAAGAGTAATTCAGAATGAGACTAGACCAAAAAACATTTTACTAGAAACCAAATAATGTAACAATTTAATTATGAAAAAAAGTTGTGAAAGATTTCAATTATATATATATACAGAATATTAATTTTAAGAATAACGATTACTTGATGGGCTTTTATTTGAAATTTAATATAAAATATCTAATTAAATGAATAAGTAAAAATAATTTCCACTTTTCTCAATGTTTTCTTGACTGATATTCAGTGAAATATTAGATTGAAAATTATAAAAATATCTGTAGGTTGCCTATGATATTTCTTGTAGATTCCATCAACTTTCTCTCAGGTTCTTCCTTTCTCTCTTCAACCTTTCAGTTATTTTATTTATGTATGAGGAAAAACATGCAGTTATTTTAAAAATTTAATGCCTAGACGTAGAGCATTTCTAATGGACTATGCTACAAATAAAGCTATTAATATTTATCTCTAGCATTAACAATCGAATGCTCGTTTTTCTGCAAGCTTTCAGTGCAGGAAGTGAAAAGCTAAACCGTCGAGAAGAAAAGCTCATTTGAGCAATCTTCTCTTAATAAAATATAAATAAAACATAATTTCATGTAATAATTACATTTTCAAAAAGGGTATTCCTTAATCTTCCGAATATGCTTATGAATTTAATTAAATAACAGTTGCATCGCTTCATTTTTTAGATAATGGAATTTTTGATTCCACAGGATTTCTAGATAATAAAAAACTTTTCCTTTTATACTAAATACGGAAAACACTTTCTTCATCAATATAAATACTCTCATATCAAGTAAGAAATTTATAATGTACGTTTCGTTGCTTTTAATTGAAATAGCTTTCCCAAATTAAAAAAGAGGAAGGTAATAAAAAAAATACTATTTTTCAATAAAAACAAAAAAAATATTTCAAAAAATAATAATTCTGAATAATTTTAATAAACTTTTCTGAAAAAAATAGCAAAAATAGAAAAAAAAATCTTTTTTGATGTTGGAAATAATTGTAATTCATAATTAATATTTTGCTTTCACTAATTAAAATAAGCTTTTTTTTTTCTTTAAAAAAATCAGCTTCTCAAAGGTTAAAAAAAATCAAAGTGAGAATACGAAAGTTCCAATAAAATTTTATATTTTTAGAACATTAAAAAAAAAAGTATTTTTTTCTCTATTTTCTCTTTTTCTAATAGTTTTTACGTACCGAAATAAATAATTAATAAATTTTTAGCAAAAATAAAATGACTTTCGATTTTAATTTCCGGTTTTCTCCCTACGTATTGTTTTTAAAATAACAAAAATATTATGTATTCAATTTGAATTATGGGAGCATCAAAAAATAAGCTTTAGTCAATTTTTTTTTTTAAATTACAAGTTTTCTTTTTTATCTGTTAGCTACGTAAACCCTAAAACCTGACTTTAAATGTTAAAACTTTGTTGTTTTGGTAAAAAAATAACTACATCAAGTCAACATTTATAATAAAACTTTATAAATCAAACTTCCAAAATTTTCTAGTAAAGTTAAAAGGAAAAAAATTATTTTAACTTTAATCAGAGTTTCATGTAGCATTTTCTAACATTAATTCTTAAAAGAACTCAACATCTTACAGAGTAAATATTATAGCAGTATTATTATTAGAATTTGGATGACAGAACATGAGAGAACGACGTAATAATTTAAAAATCAAATGTAATCAAAATGTAGCTTCAAAGGATTTTATTAAGCGATAAATAAATTTTAAAAATCAGTAGTTACTTCTAACGCCACTATTAAATTTCAGAAGATCTCAGAAGCTTAAACTACTTAAATATGACTATTATCTTGAATTTTCGCCAACCTTCACACATTTATTCTAAAATTCTAATGGTTATAAGTAAATGCGAAAATATGATGGAAAAAACTGATTTTATTCACAGCAAGTACTGAAAAACTAAAAAAAATGTATGCAAGTTAAGAAAATCAAATATTATCACTTCACAGAAAACTCTTTGGAATTAGAAATATTATCGCTTTTATGTTTTATCCTTAAATCGTAACACTACAAGTTTAAAGTAATGTCTTGAAAAAAAAATAAAGATGGAAGTTTCTTCGATGAAGAAAACCTTTAAGTTGTCTGAAGTAATATTTTATCCTTTCTAAAATATGATGTCGCTTACATCGTATGGCAGTCATTTATTGATGTACACATTGTTTTTTACTAGCCATTCAATTCGGCATGTTATATTTCATGCTGAGACCATTTCATTAAAAGACTTATAATAAGATTGTCTTAAATATATATATATAAAAAAACTTTTTAGTTTTAATTCAATAAATAACAATCTGCTTGCAATCATGGTTTATGTCTAAAAATTTGCAATCGTAAAAATAAACAAACTTAAGATTGTGTCATTCGAATTCGATAATCTAAGTTATGATTGTACAGTATTTATAAAGATAACTGTTATTATAAACATATCCCATTATAGAAATACTTTTTTGTTAATAAAAATGAAAAAGTTTCAGCAAATGATTAAAATATGAATATTGGTTAGAGAATTTTTTCCTTTAAAATCATTTTTAAAGTTATAATCTTTAATGCCCATCACTGAAAAGCAAAAATTTCTAAGTTTCCTCTAATATATATAAAATGAGTAAGTCAATCAATTGAAGTAGGTGAAAATCAAATCTGTTAAATCAATAAAGCTAATTCTTTTATGCATAAAAAAAAATTCTAGAAATAGGATTTCAAAAGATGAGAAAAAGTAATCTTTCTGTTCTGTAAAATTAGGGGATCAAAATTGTGTTAAAAAATAGCTACGATTAAAAAAAAAAAAGGCAAATTTTATACAAGAACAAGAACACTGTTATGCAACATTCAGGATCATCTTTCAATATATCACAGAAATTCTTAATACTTTTCTTTCTTTTTATGCAAATCATTAAGCAACACTGTACTATAATTTTGTTTCAAATATCGAATCTTTTTTTTTTATTTTTTTGAAAACATATGGAATCAGGAATCATATTCCTAAATTTAAGAAATGATATACAAATAGTTTTAAATATATTTGAATTTTCAGTTATATCTGTCTCAAAATTTGACGCCTAAGACTCTGGAATCAGTTTAATTTTCATTCTGCAACACTTTTTCATTCTTGTAATTAATTAATTAAAAATATTTGTAATAAATTTATTCTATGGGTGAAATAATAACTTCAAGTTTCACTATTCAAATCGTTTCTGTTTATGTTCTACTTTTTTGCTAGTTTCTCATTACTGCAAAACAAATTTTCATGAAAAAATATTTTTTTTTCAAAGCCAATATTGGATTTTACACGAAGGTTTCGTTTTCATTTAGAAAATTTTGAATTTTAATATTTTGCTATTTTTATTCAGTTTTCTTTTCTGAAAATATTACAGCCAAGAGGAACTGGAGTTGCTCAAAAACGTAATGTTTTGAAGAGACGGTGGATTAGCGAAAATAATAATTTTGACAAAAAGACCTTTATGCAGATACTAGCTTAAGACTTCAGGATACATGATACTTCAGGATACTTCAATTTTATTCACAATCTTGTGAATAAAATTGAAGACCTCTTTGAAACATTAAACTGAATTTTTGTGGACAATGGGGAAAAAATCAGTGAAATCTTAAGACAAGCAACAAAAAATCGAACTAGCTAAATAATCCCAATTTAAAACTGAAAAAAATTATAAGATGTGTAAATAATTGGAATTGTAAATAATAATTTAAATCGTAAATATTTGATATTTTTAATATAATATTTGTTTTTATAAACATTATTTTGTATACGAGTGTTGAGTTCAAATTTTGTTATTTTCTGTCATTGTCATAAACATTATTACAGTAAGAATTAGTATGTATAAGAGTTCAATTGTGTTTTTTAAATGTCAAAATTAATAATTTTTTAGAATTTTCAGATATTTTCAAAGATTTTGCTACAGAAGTAGATATTAAAATTTAAGAAAGAGTCATATCTTCAATTCCTTGGTAGCTTTTATTGCCAATAATCAGAGAAATAAATTAACTCGAAATAAATTTAAAAAATCAGATATTTTATAAAAAAATTTACTGTTTTAGAATTTTTTTAAATAAATGTGCTTGCTAAACTGATTTTTTTTTCTTCATCCGAAATATATTTAATAATACAATCCAGAAAAGTCACACATTACTTACTATTTTAATATCTCAAAAAAAGTTTTTTAAAGGTACTGCGTAACATTAAATTACAAATTTAAATAAAAATTTAAATAATTAGAGCTAAAGCCTAAGAACATCACCTAAATAAAGAAAGATTGGCTTTTTCAACACCATCGAATTTTCTTTATGTCTTTCTTAAAGTTATACTTTATTAAACTATATCAACAAAGTTAATAACGAACGTCTGCACTTTAAACCATCTGGACCTAACAAAAATTTAAAATACAAGAAGAGATTTTTTTTTCTTTTAAAAGTCAGATATAACTGACATCGTTATCTAAACATCACATGGTGAGTGACATTTAGCACGTCTTCACTCTCTCATATTACACAACACTAGGTTGCTGTATCAGATGCGACGCGCTCTGCAATCTGTCCTTCAAATTCGTTTTCGCCGAATGAAATGTTTTAATTTCAGCTGTCAAAATGCGCGCGAAGATATTTTTCATTAAATATTTTGAAATGCTAGAAACAAATAAAAATATGCAATGATTTTTTGATCAAATTTCTTAAGGACTTCCAATTAACTGATTTTAATTTCTAATGGAGATTCTTTAAATGTGATTTTATTCCTTGCTTTTCGCGTAAGGAATAATTGTCTGAGGGTTACGGAACCACTAAAGAACTATCTACACCTTCTTCATTCAATTACCGTATTTCAATCAAATCTCTACCATCAATACTTTAAACATTTTAACGATAATTTAGAACTAATATCTTAATCTATACGGTTATTTAAATATAAATAAAAATATTATCTTACTCAAATGCTCGAAACAATTTGCATTTTTAATTTTAAAACAGGAGACTTAAAATGGAAGAAATGCGAGATCACAAGCCCATTCAAACCAAACTCAATAGAAAAATGTTGACCATCATCAAAAAACAAAACATCTCACCAAAAGGCAAAATTGAAGAATGGAAGTTGACGCTAATGCAATTCACGCTGAGGTTCCCCAGAATACCATAAAAAATTTATAATAACCGAAAGATTCAAGTTGTCCTATTCAAATACCAGAAAATTTTGTTCTGTTAAATTTATCTATATGTAAGGGGTTTTATATTATAAAAACAGATATTGCAAGAATGAATTTAAATAAAATGCAACTAATGCAGGTTAAAAAAATCACATACAGCATCTACTTTTTAAAAGAAAAGAAACAAAGAAAATGATACCTATAATTAATACTGGTTGAGCATGATCCAGTTCATGAATCAAAAAATTTTGAAAGACCAAAAAGACAGAAGATCTTGTCGATTTAAAATTTCTGTAATGTTTTCCCTTTTATATCCATTCAATCAATAAGCACTATTTTCCTTGAGTATTTTAAACTCACATTCTTTGATAATGTGTGAAATCTTATTTAAATGATGGAAGCCTGAAGAAACTTTAAAATGTCACGACCCTTTGAAAATTAAAGCAAATGAAATAGAAGAATTAAAGAAGTGAAGAAATGAAATTAATGGAAAATTGTAAATCTTCAATACATTTTAGGGGCCATATTCAGAAAGTTGCCCTTGATAATTTAAATGAATGTATAATGAATCTCCAATACTTTAGGTATCATTTTTATCATAATTGTGACCTTTTACTTTAGCAAATATTGTGCAATAATGAACAATCTTAGTTTAAAATATGGAGAGAAGGAAACAAAAAATAAGTTTTAAACTATCAGGTCTTTTTATATCAGATTTAAATTTTCCGGAATAATATATGAAACATATTTCACACCTGCGAAAGAAATAATCAAGGAAGCGAAATTCTCATTTCTTAGTTTGAAAATGTCTTTTATCTGATAATAAATCTTATATATTTAATCTTATATACCCAAAATATCTTATCTTTAGTTCGAAATATTAAGTTTTATAATATTTCATGAATAGATTTGCAAATATAATTCTTATAATTATATTAATGATAAACATACAATATCTTATATAAACGTAAAATTTCTGGACGATGAAATATTGAGACAATAACCCATTAATTACTTTACAGTTAAGCAACAGGATGGTTAATCTAAACCGAGAACTATTTACAAAAATCTAATTATAGATTTACTGAATTAAACAAATCAGTTTTCCAAAAAAATCATTTAATGTTGTCTTTTGATTACACAAACTAAACTGTCTCTTAAATTGAAAGCATGTTATATTTAAACTGAATGTTCGATTTACCGTCTGAGGGAAATTGAATATTGAATAAGATGCCAAAACTGTTTAGTCTGCCGCAGGTGATGGACTATTCTAAATGTAAACGATATCAAATGGAAATTCAATATTTATATGGCATTGTTGAAGAGCCGATTGATTTATCTATCTGGAGAAAGTTAGAAGTTTCTCTAAAGAAGGTTAAAATTTTATGGAAATATAGTTTCGTCACTTGTGTTAAGAATTCTTGTAATTCTATAATTTAGAATAAAGAAAAAATATTTAATGTTTCCCTATTATTATGTATGTGTATGTTCCCTAATTATGCATTTTCTTAATTATTTTAATATTTCATAGACATAATTTTCAAATCATAATATGTTATAATGTATACGGTATACGCAGAAAATAAGACCTAAATAAAAAGAGCTATGTTTTCTTTATTTCGCAAATTACTTAAAAAAATATATATTGTAGCTACATGCTTGAAACTATATAATTATTCAAAAAATTATTTTTAACGAAAATAGAGCTGATTTAATATAAAATAATTCAGATAAGAAAAATTCTAATTTTAAACTTTCAAACTTTCTCATTCTAATTTATTTTAAAATATTTCCCACTATGCTAAAGTGCTATGATAAATGCTTAGTGCAATGGCATTCCTCATAAACAATGTATTACATTAAAAAACCTTTGAAATAATTTTTCCAATAATAAACTTTGCATATTATATTACTGAATTTGTCGTAATATAAATAATAAAAGTCCAAAAGAATTGGTATAAGTTTTTGTGTAAATATTTTCTAAAAAGTATGAAATCGATCATATAAATATTCTGACATAAATTAAATCAATAATTTTAGATTAAAATAAAGAATAAACTAAAGATTATTTAGTTGGGATTTTTTAATTTCTGACTGAAACAATTTTGGTTAACATTTCGATTTCACCAAAAGAATTTGTTATATCTAATCAGACTTAATAATTAAGCAATTGAAAAAAACAAGTAAATTAAATATTAGAATTGCACTCTAATCACTCAAATACAGGATCTTCCAAATTAACATTAATAGTACTTACTTATAATACCAACTGCTATGCTCTATAATCATACAAGAAATGTATGCAAAGATATATATTAATTTCAATTTTTTTGCCAAACGAATTTTTAATATCGATACTTAACTGATATCACGATGAGAAAATTAACAATGGATAAATTTAATTAAAAATAAAACGCGGTTTATAACAAAATCTTCTGTTAGAATTTATGTTTGAAATTCATCACTACTTAATCTTAAACAACAGAAAAATGCGATCTACTTATAACTGAGAAGGTATATATACACGAATAAACAAAATTATAAAAATAATAAAGAATACAAATAAATATTTTCATTATAAAATAAATTTTATTAAAAAAATTTCCAGTAATTTCAAGTTTTAGACTATATATGTATATTATTAGCTTTCAAAAAGTCCGGCAAAAGTAAAAACTATATCAAATTTAAATTTTATTCTTTTTTTAATATTTTTATTCCGAAGATAAATTTTGATTTATTGTATGTCAAAGTTCGCCGTTTTCCTATGAAAAATATCAAGTGGCAGAAAATCAATGCTTAGAAAATGAAATAACCTTAAAATTTTTAAATGTTAAAAAAAGAGCAAATCTATGAACCTACATCGACATTTTTTTAACCATCATCTATTTAGCACTTAGATTACAAATAATTAAATTATGACTTCACGTGTTTACTTTTATCAAGCTATTATATCAATAAAAGAAAATTTCATTTATAACCTTAAATTATTGCAAAAACGTTTTCAAATTGGGATGAAGAAATTGATATTTTAAAATCCATTTGCTAAAAACAGCTTAAAATTATCGAAATTAAAATATCATTTGAGGAAATAGTCAATCTGAAAAAGGCTTATAAAATCACATTAAAAATCAAAAATTCTTTTTAAAAATATATATTTTACTAGCAGAAACGAGCAAGTTATATAATTTTCAAAAAGAATAATTTTTTTTTTGTCACAAATGATTTTTCAAATCTGAAAAATTATTTGTGAGAAAAGAGAAATATATATCTCTCAATTAAAGAGAAATATATCTCACAAAATCTGAAATTCTTGTCAGGAACCTATTCATAGCATGTTAAGAAGATACTAGACTCAAAGAAGTTTATTAATTTAAGTTTATATAAATCGAAGATTCATTCAGAGAATATTTTAATAAGAAAATAGCTTATACATTCATTTACATTCAAATTCATTTAAAGAATTACTTTTTATTAATAAAAAAAGAGCATCTTGCTTAATTCTAAAAAATAGTGAATTCTTTTTATCATAAATAAATCAAAAAGTGCTGAAAGAAAAACTAATCTAGCAAAATCTAAAACACTTGTTAGGAACTTATTCGTTACACATTAAGGAGATATCAAAATCAAAGAAGTTTCTCATATGACTTATTAAGATTAACTTACCCTTTCTTTTTCTTTTGGAAAGCCTTCTTTATACGGATGAGAATGAATGCCGCTTTGTCCATTGATAACACATGGCCCTGCTCTGAATCTGAAGCAGTGGAAGCCATCTTCTTTAAACTACCGCGCATTGAAAATGCTTTTTTTCTTCTTTACAGTGAAAATGAACTTCTACGATTCAAAATACGCGGAAGCAGACGATATCCAACACTTCAAAGCTCGACAATATTTATCATTGAAATCATCGGCTTTGTTAACTTCGGTTTCATTAACTGCCAGTACAAGAAGAAAATGCTATTTATTTTCAGTACTTATAGTTATTTCTGTTTACTTTCGTATTAAAATCTTTAGAATATTCCATACAAATTGAATTAATATTTATCCAAGCTGAGTAACAAAGAATGCAGAAGAAGCAAATATAGGTTGTATTAAGATAAATCTTGTTTGTTCTCACATTCCGTAGAATTTTATTAAAGATTTTAGTAAAAAAAAAAAGTTTTTCAAACGGTTTATTAAAATAATGTGATATTATTCTTGGAAACTTGTGCAATATTTTCCAAATTAAAGTGAAGGAGAAATCTTCTTGTGATATTCTAAATTCTCAATAGGAGAAAATTATCAGTTGCCAAAATTTTACGATGAAGCTCACATAAAAGGAGGAAAAAATCGTTTGCAAAAAATGCGCTTATTTATTGCCACACTCAAATATAGTTTTCTTCTTCCACAAATTCTTTTATCTTTCTTTTGATCATTTTGAAAATCTTTGCAACATAAATCATATTTTCCGAAGCGTGAAAATTCCTTTTACCGAATTTATTGCTATCGGAATGGCAGTATCTCTAAAATCTTTCAATGTGATGAAGATTTCTGGAGCAGCGTTCCAGTAAATCCGAGTTCGGCAACTGTCTTCTGGAGGTGAAGTTCAGCCTTCTAAGAGAGGGGGATGCGCACTCGGTGATTGGTTTCGGGGTAAAAAGGGTGGTGGGGATAGTGGCTGAAGCAACAGGAGTAAGTAGCGGTCGACGATTTGTCAGAGGCAGAGGCGCATGCGCGGAAAATCACGCTGTTCGGATGATGGTTCTTTATTCCATGATGAATGAAGAGTGGCGAAGGGAATGCAAATATTTAAACTCCTTCGAACCGAAATGAGTGGAGAGGCTTTGCGAAGGAAAAAAAATAATAATTATTTCTTCTTCCTGTGTTTGATACAGCGGAAAGATCTAAATAATGAATTTTCACACACATCTTTTACAGAAAAGAAAGAGTGCGTTGTTCTCAAAGATAAATACTGGATTTCCAGAAAAAAAAAATGACAGTAGTATTGGCTGTCGTGTCGTTGATCCCAGTTGTTGAAATATATTAATCATCTGCTTTCTTCTTTATTGAGTTGTAGCTAATAATGAAATATAAAACAAAAATTTTGCAAAAGTTTCGATTATAAACAAATAGCGCTTGCAAAGTAAAATTCTTTTTACAATCAACTTAGTTTTCAAGTTGATACTTCTTTATTTAATTAATCTTGGTTAAATTTAATTAGCCTTCATTGATGTCAGAAGCAGTCATTTAAAAACCAGGAGTGGTTATTTTTCTTTTTTTTAATACTATATGGCATATTTAGTAAGTAAAGTTTCTCGGCCTTATTAATCTTTCCATAGAAATTAACTTTCTACAAAATTTTAAATAAAATAAGAATGCATTATTCATGTAAATATATTATCATTTGCATCCTGAATAGCCAAATAATAAATGACTATGTGGAAATAAGAAAACGAATATTAATACTGCAATTTTTATTTTTATTTAGAGAATAATCACTATTTTACGGAACAAAATGGATATTCTAATTTGGAAAGTTTGCTTGATGTAGTAATCCAAAACTGATTTAACATGAATTAAGTAAAATAATTTCAACCGGCTGTTCATTTGTACACAATTGAAAAGAGTTTCTTGAGAAATTAAGAATTTATTATTGATCCAGGAGATCAAATGTAATTTAGAAAGCATTAGTAATTTTTCAAGAAATTACGACAGAATTTCATACAGAGTATTATATGCAGAATGTCTTCTTATTTTATTCTTATCGTCGACTTTGACGACCAGCTAGTTTATCTAGACTAATGGTTGTGCTTAATTTCAATTATATTCTTAATGCATGGTTTGATGCTCATCATTCCCACAGCAAAGAATTTTTAAGCATCAAATGGTGGCTGATAGTAAAGCGGCTTAATGATTTTACACCTGATCTATTTATTGCTTGCAAGAATCTTCCCTACGGAGTCGACATCATAGTACTTGACTCAGGACAACGTAGTGTGGTTAGAACCTTAAATGCCTAGGTGCTCTATTTCAAAATGCTAGTAATCTCTTGCGGAAATGCTATTTCACTTTTTTTATTTCATATATAAATTTTGCTGGTAATTAGCTAGTTTGAAACTAAAAATTCTTCCTTGCTTTCAATGAGGCAATAAAATAAAATCATCAAATATTTGATGAAAAAAGGAAAACATGTCTGAATTGCATTGCAACAATGAAGTCTATAATCAAAAATTATGCTAGAAATATTTATAAAAGTTAGCAAAATTCAAAAAAATCCACGGCAATTAAATAAGTATAATTAAAGACATAATTTTCAAATATAAAATGATGTAAAATTCTTTTGCATGTAGTGATCCGCGAATTATCGTGAAAAAAGGCTAAAATCTCAATTAATTTTAATTAAAGGAAATGCCTCTTCCAAGACAACCTTTGAGGAAAGGCCTCACATTTTAAAAAAATGATGTCGATTAATAGATTTCAAAAATAAAGTACTCTGTTATGAATGTTTTTACAAACTATACTATTTCAAACATTTTTAAGATCGTCCTTTACCCTCTTTTTATTTGTAATATATACAGAACTAGAATCATGACTATAGTTTTATCTCAGCAGGTAAAGTTATAAATTTTCAAATAGCAATCCCGTTTTGAGAACCAACATTATTAATTTCAAAATCACGTAGAAAAATATGGCAAAACATTTATCAGTTGAAACAGAGCCATCCTTGGAGATTAAATCAAGATTTTTGAGAAATTTATTCATTTAATTACGTTTACTAGAGCAAAAATAAAAAACATATTTGACTATTTACGTTTTCAGTTAAATAAGAATCTCACATATTTACTTTTTTAAATGAGTATAAATAAGAGCACATCAAGCATATAGTGTTCACACTGATTAGGACAGCAAAATGAAAAACATCGTATCTTCTGAAAAGACAAAAAAAATGTAAAAGTACGAATCTATAATAATGATTCCCTGCACGGTTAATTTGAACGCAAAGGAGAGAATCAAATCATCAAATATCAGTTTTGCATATATGTATAACGACTACTAAATAAATACTGGGCCTCTAATTTATCGTTTTAGCGAAACTCTTGACAAGTATTTAGAGACATGGCATTAATTTTTTTTGGCGAGAAAAATGAATTATCCCGAATATGCGGGAATTTTTGGTGATATTTTTATTGGGAGTTAAAGTACTGGATTCTTCTAGATCGTTCAATATCTGTCATGAAAGCTATAAAAGTAGAAACAAATACACAAGAAAAAGTAGGGGAGCGAATGTTTTGTTCGACAGTGTTGATCTCCAGAGTTTTTTCTCTAAATTCTTTGCATTGGTGCAGTTGTTTATTAAAGATTTGCCTACTTTTGGGCAAAACCCTACTTTAAAGA
>JAPMOR010029040.1:182973-212090 GCA_026543865.1 Argiope aurantia
TATTAAAGATTTGCCTACTTTTGGGCAAAACCCTACTTTAAAGAAACTCTACTTTTGGGTTTATTAAAGATTTGCCTATTTTGCTCATTGTAATTTCATTTTTTTTGTGAAATAAAGAATTGTTATCCGTTATTAAATTTATTGAACTCACGTGACATATTTTTTATAACAATACTGTTTTATTATATTGTGCGTGAAACATCTTTTGCTCACAGGATTTTATTAAGATGCTCAGGTGGCATTGATTCATTTTCGGTAAAGGGGTGGACTCTGAACAAGATTTTTTTTTCAGTTTAGAGAAACTTGTATAAAGATGATAATAGATGATTATAGATTAGATTAGATATTGAAACTTAAAAGATTAGATATTGAAAGCTGCATCTTTTGCCATCTGCTCTAAATTTCAAATTACATCAAATAATTTCCACAATTAGCTGTAGTTGTAAGTTTCAAATTGTAGTTTCATCTTTCCATTTCATTCATTAGATGTCTGCTAATGTTAAGAAATTAATAAGATAATTAAAATTTTAACTTTTATTAAAAATTAGTTGCCATTGGCAACCAATTGCCTCTCTAGAATAATGGTTGTATTTAAATGTGTTGAATTTCTTATATATGATTTGATTTTCATTTGCAATGGATTTTAAAATCCTGTTATCTTAAGAGCTTTGTACTTAATCTGTTTATTGTTTGAGTGAATTTTCATAATGAGATCGAATCCAATAACATCATAACGCTATTAAAAGTCTAACCGTTCGAATAATCTGTCTCTTAATTGTATGCTGTTTTCTGTTGTACATTAAAAGTTTTTTCATAGAAAACTTTAGAATTTTTCATTATATATATCATATTTAATATATATAATAAAAAATTATCAGCTTTATCAAGGAGGATTTATTAAAGCTGATAAAAGTTCTTAGAATTAATTTTAATCTCGTTTTTCCTCGCGTGTAGTGAACGACAATGTAAGCCCATATTGTTGGTAAATGTAATAATAAGAATATCAAAGCGGCTTAAAATTCTAGAAACAACAACATGAATTAAAAAGAACTTTCATTATAAAAGCAAAAATTCAGTTCTTAGAATACGCAAAATAACTGTAAAAAGCAATGTTTTAAATTAATGAAATTTGGATGTGATCTTGTAGTTACAGTCCTAATTATATATCAAGTTTTAGTTTCAATGGTAGGAAAAAAGTGTCTAAAATTAAGGTACTTGTGTATTACAATAACGTGATTAATCGCTAATTATTGCATGCAAGACTCAATAAAATCTCTAGATTCGTGCTATATATCAACAGTTCTTAAGTACAGTTCGCCAGGGCATACAATAATTACACAAATAACGGTTTAAAGCATTATTCTATGAAACAAGCAACTTTCATGCGTAGATTCTAAAATAAATGATAATCGTGGCACTCGTGGAATTCCCAATTTTATACTGAAAGATATAATACCTTTAAGGTGTGTTTCAATTTTTTAGAGACACCAGTAAAAAAGAAAATAAAAGCGTAAATAATAAATATTTGACATTTATTTCTGAAACACGTTAGATAAATAACAAAAAATAAATATTGTAAGATAATTTAGATTAAACAAATAAAGATTAAACAAATAAATTTCATTCGATAAATTTTTTAGGGGTAGTGAAATTAAAAGCTTCAAAACTTCAAATTAAACTTTTTTTACCGTTCAATATTAGCACCATTTTTTCTGATGACATCATGTATTCTGTTTGGCATGGAATATATTAGATTCTGAAGAAGTGTTGGATCCAGAGAATACCAAGCATCCATTATTGCTTGTTGAAGTTGCATTTTCGAATGAAATTGGCGTCCTCCTTCATAAACTGTTCTTTCCAAAAGACCAAATAGATTTTCAATTGGGGTTAGATCGGGACTTCTAGCTGGACAATCCATAACTTTCACATTGTTATCTCTTATCTCCACTTTTTTGTTGATTTTGAGCTGTGGATAGATGCATTATCCTTTTGAAAAGTCCAATTTGGACCACATATTTCAGGTCCTGCATTAAGTAAATGTGTTTGTAACATTTCTTGGTATCGATCAGAATCCGTTCTTTCATTCACAAATGCCAGTTCGCATGTACCATTGAAGCTAAAAGCTCCCCAAATCATAACAGATCCACCGCCCATTTGCCTTTTGGAGAAAATCTCTGGTTCTTTTCTTAGTTCATGCCAGTAATATCTCCAACCGTCTGGCCCATCTAGATTAAACTTCTTCTCGTCGCTGAACATGACTTCTATCCACTAATCTTTGAAATGCATGTATTCCTTTGCCCAGGATAAACGTTGTAATTTGTGTTGTTTGGCAAGTGGTGGTTTGCAAGCCTTTTTCTCATATTTCATGTTTTTATTGCTCTTGATTGACCTCCAAACAGTAGTGTAAGAACATCCCAGTTTCAATTCTTTTGTTACTTTCCATACTGATGATTTTCCATTTACACATTTCTGAATAATTCTGCTGCAGGTACGTGAATCGAGGTTTGGCTTAGGTCCTCGCTTTTGAATGGCAGTTGATTTCCCATTTAACTGCTTCACATAATTTTCCACAGCACGTTTTGAACGTTTTATGAGGGCTGCAATATTTCTTAAAGACTTTTTTTCATTGTAATAAGCTTTTATTTGGCCTTTTTCAAGATCTGATAATCATTTGCCTTTAGCCATATTTCTTAAGCAAAAGCAACTCGGCCAAAAAATTGACGTTGAAAATGCAAACGAAAAAGTTCAATAAGAAATAAACGATATCAATGAAAATGAGAGAAAGAATACGTTCTTAGGCTTATGATAGTGAAGTTGATTATGATTTCTTTCGGCTATAATTTTTAACATGATAATGTTTATAGACATGCATAATTTTTGTGTACAGCCGACCACCCAGTCACCACTGAACGAACCAGTATCGACATAGACAGACATACTATAGATAAATTATGTGATGCGACATATATGATTCAATAATTTTTATTACTCTAGATAATAGACCTAGACCTTCATCCTAGAAGCAGAAAATGTGGAATGTAGTTACTTCTTTGGTAATAGACCTTCGATAAGAATTTTTTTAAAAATATTAGATTTTTAATTAATTAAAAATTGATAGAAATATTGCTGTTTTTCCTTATCTTTAAAGCTTACCATACATTAATTAAAAACATAAATTAGTTTTACTGTGATACCAATTTTTACTTCTGCTTCATTTTTTTCATTAATTTCTACAAACTTTTCAAAAAGAGTTTTAAACATAATTTTATAACAAAGTTTATTTTCATTTTTATAAACTTGCGCAACAAAATATATAATTACTTTGAATATTTTAATAATCTTCATATGATTAAGTAAAAATGAATATTTGCTTTCTTACAGTTTATTAAATCAAATAACTCATTATGCATTTATAAAAACTCTATGATAAGGAATGCTTTTATTAAACACGATAATATTTTAAACTGACATTCTTTTAGTAAATTAAGTGATGTCAAAATTATTAAACGAAGAATGAATGAATTTAAATGAAGACAAAATAGATTAATCAAACCCGATTATCATTCACAATGATTTGAACTAGAAATTTTAATAAAGTTTTGAAAGGGGTTTTTTTGTAGAAATATTATTTAAAAAATTCAGTTTTGAAATTTAAAGCCATTTTTCTAAATGTCTAAACTTTATCTGAATCAACTCTATAATTTAGCTTCTAAGATTAAGTTTTTCAATCAATTTTATTTTTTAAATGATAATAAAAAACTTTCAAGGTTAAATCCAGAAATTTTTTTATACCTTCAACTACTAACTTTACGCCCACAGTATATGTATTTTTGAAATAAATTTAAATGCTGTCTCGAAATGTCAAAAGTCTTTGTCTTCGCTTTTATATATCTTTTTCCGTTAGATACTTCTTTGCTTCCCTTATCGATCGCCTCTTCCCAAAGAGCAGGTGTTATCTAAACATCCCCTATGAAAACAGAATCCTACACGAATTTTCTTCACTAAAATAAAAAAAAAGCATATCCATGTTCCGAAGATGCGGCGATAAACTGACATTTTAATATTTAAATTACTCCGTTATGGCACCAGAAACAGAAGACCCTTGATAATTTATTCGTTTCTTTTCAGAAACTATTCTTTCGATAGCAATATTCAGATGAAGCGCATCGCCTTACTTCTTTCAACAAGGCACTCGTTGTTACTCGAAAAGTCACTGAATGAATGAATGGAAGTGAAGCAATTATAACCATTTACCTTTTCTTTCAACAAAAATATCCTCTCATGCGAAAGATTAACTATAATGAACCTCCATCTCGTTATTCTGGGTTCGCTTCTGAGATCGAAAATATGCTTCTTTAAATCCTCGCAAGCCTTTTAGCATTTCCTCGCAGGGTAATTCGCAATTAAAACTTAAAAAGTTGCGAAAACTGGAAATCGTTATTCAAATATTCAGATCTAAAGTTTAAAATATATATTTTTTTTAACTCTTCAGATGATAAGGATTTAAAGCGTGAATGTTAAACTGGTGATGATGGACGAAATATTCTGGAATGATTGATCTTTCATTCCTTGTTAACACCGATTGCAAATAATGAAACAAAGAATCATTTTTTCATCATTTTTGGATTTTTATCTGACTGTAAATCTTGATAAGTACATACTCATAGAATTTGATGCAATTATAATGGATAAAAATGAAACACTTTACTGTGAGGAGCATAAGTAAGAATTTTCGACTCGTCTTTAAAGTTTCCTAGTAAAATTAAAATAATGTCTTCAATGTATTTTCAATTCTTTAGGAGAGTACGATATGATTATGTTGTATTAATGTTCCAAATTCAGATTAAAAAAGAACGTCCCGGTATATTCCCATATAAAGATATTGTTCTTCTGCCTCCCTTTCAAAAAGTGTGCAAGGCCATGATTTTTTTTAAATCAGCTTTCTTCAAAGTGTTACAGAAATTTATCAATTTTTTACGAAGACCACATACCACATTTCATCAATCTAACTCAAAGTGTTTTTCTGTTATCGTGTGTAGAGACACACAGACATAATGCAAAAATGTGTTTTACAGATCCAGTGAGATTCGAAATACAGAGATTTATCATGATCTCGATGTCGAATTTCTTAACGGTTATAAAACTTTTTCTTTGTATTCTCCGTATACGAAAAATTAAAAACGTTGCTCATATTTGACGTTTGAAAATTGGTCCAAATGCCTTTGACAGAAAAAGATCCCTTTATCAAACGATTATTTACTACATACAAATAGAAAGTTTTGGGATTAGATTCTCAGTTCAAATATCATATGGTACATACTAATCGTGGATTAAATCAAGATGCATGTAACAAATTAGCCCTCAGGTTGAACTTCAAACCTTGATGTTAATCAAGCAAAACAAACTATTATTGTTCACATTTACACGCTTTTGAAATTGATAAATACATTTTTATAATTATAGCAGATATTCAATATTTGTTTACGTAATAACATTGATAGGCTATATACTATCTATACGTTTTGTGATGAATTATGCTACATATATTATGCAAAAAAATTTCAAAATACTCTTCAGGCCATAAAAATTAGACCTATGGTTACCAAAGTTTATATATTACTTCCAGGGTTCCCATTAGGGTTTTCGAAATTTGATTATTAATTAATAATTGAAATTGTAACGTTTTATGTCAGAAGTTACTTCAGTAACTTAGGAGTTATAGGATAAAGACCTTTTCAACACTTTTAAAGCTTCAAAAATAATTCTAAAATTTCATAATTTTTTAATTAAATTTAATTAAGATTGACAATTTTTTTTATGATAAGTAATTTTTATAAACATACTTTTTATTAGTTTTATATACAGTTAAATATATCCGTTGCGAATGTATTATATAAAATACTCATTTTTAACACATCACATTACCCGGAAAAATTTTAGATTGAAATAACTTAGATCTAAAAGAGAAGCACCATTTTTGGAAATCACAAGGAACTTTGATCCTCACTGAAGAGCAGAAGTTTGGAAATTATTTAGATTTGATCAATTGTTCTAAAGAAAGCATCCAAATTCAAGACTACTTTCAACCAATGAATAGTAATTCCAGCTATTTATAGGTTGAAAGTAGCTACAACCTTGATTAATACGTTATTTTCAAATCTACAAGCTCTGATATTGCATTAATAATAATCATTTGATATGTATAAATATCTCCTAAAATTTATTTTTATTTAGAGGAAGGGATACATATCATACATTAAAAAAATACTTCATTGTTGTAACTATAAATATTTTTCACAAGAAAATATAAGATTTGCATATAATTTTCTTTATTGTTTGAATTATTACTTCTCGTCAGTACAGTACATATAACAATTTAATAGTTATTCATCATAAGCAATTAATACAATTTCAGATTCTTTACCAAAATAAAACTTAGATAAAGATTTCGAATTTCTGCCTTTTTACTTTTTCCTTTCTATTCAAAAACATCTTTAAAACTTACACAATATTTTTAATCAGTTTTTATGTTAACTGAAAATACGATATCGGAGTCAAAATAATTGCTGCAATAGAAGTTTTATTTTTAAACCCTCTTCATTGCTTCGGTACACTCACTAATTGCCTAAAAAAATTTTCATCATGGCTTCTTCAAGTTGGAGAAAAAGTTTTGAGAAATAAAATTTACTCGAAAACCACCAGCAATAAACAAATGTATAATATAATATTTGGTTAAGTATAACATTCTTAACCAAATGGGACATTTGTGTATCGAATGATTACATGTTAGCCAAAATGCAATTTTAATCGATATACTGTTCCGAATATATCCAATATGTGTGTGGTAAAAGAAGTCCAGTAAGCAGTATAATGAAAAATGTCACTTTATTCTACGGAAATCAAGAAAATTCAAAGGCATGTCATGTAAACACAACCTTGGAACTGCACTTAAAGACACTAACGATGCTCTCGACAACAAATCGCTGATTAAATAATAAAACAGAACAATAGCACCCAGCGTAAAATAACTGGAGAAATTACCTTGCATTAAATATTCCAAATAAAGCAATCCTAGTACAGCCTCTAACGTTTATATAGGTTCTCCGAAAGAGCATGGAACTTTCTTGAAGAATTTTCGAATTTCTGTTCCAATAGAGAAAAAGTCAAAATTCTTGTATTTTCCAGAGCTTTCATTTTTGTTATCGAAATCACCAAATGTTCTACGAATTTATCGCCGAGGTCAAGAATAATTTACTAAGCATCCTTTAAAAATGCCTTTATTTCTTATTCTTTACTATGAGGCTAAATCCCTTAGGAAACAATATTGTAAATTTCTCTAATAATTAAAATCATTGCTATTTAATTAAGGCGAATAAGAATGTTAATTGATGAATTTTTTTTAAAAAATTATGCATTAAGAATGTTTTAAATAACTTTAAAAGATCTGTCCAACGGATGATTAGTAAAAAAAAAAATCTAACATTTGATAACGGATAACGACGGTTTATTTCATAATTAAACATGAAACACGGATAGCAAAACAAAATCGAAAGAAAGACAAAAAAAGGGCACAAAGACGGACATTTTCAAAAATAGCAACAAACAACGCAAACAGCTGTGCCTTATCAAATAACAGCAGCAGCATGTTGTGCTTAGAGTATAACCAGAGAACTCACTCCGCATTCATTACTCAAACGAGAGAATTCCCCAGTTGTGTGAGTTCCTCTCTTTATATATTCTCTATAATAGGGTACGGAATTTTTGAAATGATCACGGATCTAAGAATCTAATGAATATTTGACTATCGTTCTTGTATTTTCTACAGCCTCAATTTTTGTCACAAAATGCGTCGTATTTATTAATCACTCGCTAGATTTGTCACTTGAGTCGGAGGTTATTAATGTAGCATCCCTTCAAAATAGCTGTTAATCTCTCGCTGCACTACAATGAGACTTACTGCCTAGGAAAAAAACTTTTACAGATTTTTTTTTTACAATTAGTATCGAAGATAATGTTGCAATTAGATTTTATCCGATCATTTGAAAGGTTTAATCGGCCGTCTTTCTTTATATTTGCGAGTATGTGAATACTATATCTCGAAAACATAAAAACTTCAAGAAATGAATTAGTATGAGATCTTGAGATTGTAGATCTATTCAAATTTTGAAAACAATTTATGAAAGGAAGTACTCCATACTAAGCTTTCTCCGCTGTACTTTGAAGTACAAAATGAGCTATATAGGAATTTCCCAACCTTCTGCATAGCACGATATCATTGATTAGATGTATCCCTAATCGACATGCAACAGTAAAAACATTTCTACCAGAATATCTACTATCTCTATTCAGTCCCTAGTTTTGCTTATCAATCGGTTAAAAAGAAGATTTTGTTACTTTTCAACTTTTCCTCAGATATGCGAATAGTATTTTTATAATTAAATTGAGTTCAAAGTCCTCATTGGTTTTTTTTAGTTAATAACATTTAGAGATTCACAAAATTCTGACCTTTCCTTATTTCATCAAACAGTCTAAATGGCTTTCATCAAATGCTTTAAGAAGACACATTCACGATTAAAGTAGAACATGCATCTTAAAATAATTCTCCTTTGCTAATGAAAAGGTCGCTTCCTTATTGAAATTCAGTCTGAAAGTTATTATGAACAGAGGCATTTTTACATGTTAATAATATCTTTCACTTGAAGTATCTATTGAAGCTGAAGTTGCCTTCTTGGCGAATGTTTCTAAACTTCTTTTATATCACCGTCAAAAGGAGAACTCCAGGCCCTTAGAATTTCAAAATTGTTTCGTATTAATTAGATAATTAGAAACATTTACGCGATCGTTAGAGGCGAGGCGTTTAAAATATCACTTCAGATTAATTAGAGATTACTTGTAGCAAGCAATTTAACTAGTTAGTTACTAACTCCAAGTGTTTAAAAGTTATTTAAATTTAAATTTATGTTGATTTTCCATACAAAATTAAATGCATCTGGAATTAAAAAATAGACGGATGTGATTTATTAAAATTATTGGTGATTTTATGTACTAAATTTTAAATTATGGTGTTTTATGAATTATAAAAGATCCTGAAATTATCTAGGCTGTGCCATAAAATTCCTTGAAATAAGCAAATTTCTTGCATAAGTTTGGATAATATATATTTGTGAAAATATTATTACAATTTAAAATATCTAGTGTACCTTAATTTAAAATAGATTTCTGTGCCAGACAAACCTGCGGGAATATCTTCTCCAAAATTTTCTTGCATGATCTCTAATAAACTTGTCATGAGAAAGTCTTAAATGGCAATGGCGCACAATAATTATGAAGTATTAACTTTTAGCGTGGATTTAACATTTTTACTGAATCTAGAGTACTATCCATTTAATGAGGTTTTAGCGATTAATCCCTGACATGCCATTAATGGTATCCAAAAATCAAAGTTGTGTTTTTTCTCAACCGATTGAAACAAAAATTTGACACAAAACTGCACTTTAAATCGCAACATTTCATGCTAAGTTTAATATATGTAAGTCGTTGAGTTTTTCAATTATCGCTTTGGCATGTTTCTGAAAGTACATACCGATAGACGGCCAATCCCTTGTTGTTTTTGACTCAAAATTTGAAAGATGTCTAAACTACAGATGTTACTTATTTACCGAATTATATCGATTTAGCTCTCTTCGTTTTGAAAATATTGAGGTAACTTACATTCGAACAGCAGTACAGACAGTCTTTCTCTGAATAGATTTCACTCAAACATTGATAGAAAACTGCAAATTAGGTATAAAGACCGTATACCAAATTTCAACCTCTAGATCAAAGCAGTTTTGAGTTATATTTGTCACAGACTAATTGACTGACAGGCGGAAATTTTCCAAAAATGTGTTTTTCGAACTCAGGGTGGTCTAAAACGAGGAAATTCGTCAAAATCTCGAGTTCGAATTTTTTGCCGATTACTATACTTTCTCTATACTACGTATACGAGAAAATAAAAATTAAATGCACTAAATCCACCTAACTAATGTTAAAATTTTTAATCTTTCAAATTTATGATACAATGCTCTTTAATGCCAAACTGATAAGTTTTCTGACAACTGATTAGTGTAAGCAAACAGGCTTTTAAACATATCCTTTGTTTTGCTGCATGCATTGAATGAAGTTTCATTTAAATCATTCTGTTCCATTTAATTATCTAGCAGATAAATTAAAATTGAAATCGAATAAAAGTGAAGAAGATGGATAAGATAAATTAAAATGTAAATAAGACAAGCTTTTTATTTATATTTATAACCCTCGTAGATCTTATCTGCTTGAAGGGTTTGGGGTTCGAGATTAGAAGATGGGGAGAGAAGCATTTTAATTTAAAAAGATGGGATTGAATAAGATTTATTACACAAATTAAATTAAAAGTAGAATAAAACGGAATTAAAAAGGAGGTATCCATCAGAATTTTAAAATATACTATTCAATGTTGAACATTAAATACCAATTAAATTTCTTGAAGTATAATTGATTAATTGGTCTCAAAACTTATCGATAATAATTGTTTTCCTACTTCCTGTTCGAGAAAGATATTTGAATAAAATTTAATGCAAATGAAAATTAAATGTGTCAAAAACTAAGATGTTGAGGAGTCAAGAAATATTGTTTTTATAATCGGCAAAAATATTTTAACTACCCATGTTTTTACAAGATTCATTTAGCAGTTAAACAAATAGTTTTCATGTTTCCCACATTTTAAAATATTGCTCGTTTGCCATTTTAGGATCAAAAGTAGTATTTTAATTTCTTTGGAACTTACACATTCACCATTTTTCAAAATATTTTTACTTTCTCGTATATGTAATATAAAGTACAATATTCCTCAAAAAATTTGAACTCGAGCTTTTAACGGATCTTCGTGTTTTAGACCTACCTGAGTTCGAAAAACACATGTTTGGAAAATGACCGTATTTTTGTCTGTTTTCTAATTTTGAGTAAAATCTGTTTAAAGGCAGTCCGTCTGTCCGGCTGTTCGAATATAAGTTGTTACGATAATTATAAAACAAAAAAAAGATAAATATATAAAATTCGATACAGAGAGATTTAACATCTACAGTGTAGACACTATCAAATTCCGAGCCAAATCCAACTACGATTGCACTGTCTGTCGGTCAAAAATTTCAGAAACATGCAAACGCGATAATTCAAAAATCTGATGACTTAAACATATCAAATTCAATATGGGATTTTTTGACTACAAGTGCACTCTCAGCAAGACAGTTTGTACATTTTTTTCTGTATTTAAATATCTGAATCAGTTTGAAGATTTACACTCAATTTATCCTTGTGAACTGATTAGTATATTTGATTTTCTTCACTAATGACAAATCTTCAAACAAAACGCGTCGTGTTAAGGATATATATGAGAAAATAGAAGTGCCAATGAGATTACTAAATTTAAGCCTCAGACTGCTAAACCTAAGCAAAATAGTTTGCAAGCTCTTTCTGTTTCTAAGTTAAAATCTTGCATCAGTGTATTACAAATTAAATCTGTCCCAGATCAAAAATAGCTTATTAATGACCGGCGTGAAACGAATTATCACTTCATAACCTTCAATAATCACTTGTCTGGGTTCCATAATCATGACGTGTTTGCTCCAGTATATGCTAGTAAAGTTTCGAAAAAAAGGAATCAAGAAAGCAAAAACATTACTTAAATACTACTAGAAAGCCATTTTCTTGTCGCACGCTCTACTTAAGCTTTCTAGAAATATAATAAAGAGAAAGTCCGGTAACAAGTAAGAGCTTCTCGATTACATGACCCTTATCTGCAGCGAAGCCCAAAAAAGCAATAAGCAGTGAGACTAGTAGAAAAAGATCATACGAAAGCTGACATTTTTTTTCTAGTAACGTTAAGTTCCTGCTGTTCTTTTAGTGTACTTAGTAGTTGAATAAAATTCGTGGATGATACTAACAAGCTATAGAAAAGTATTTTATGAAAATAGATTTAAAGAAAATTCCTGCCAGGGGGCGCTTTTTTCTTCGATATATTATATCTAGTCAGCTTTACTATAAAAACTTTCTGGCTAAGATATTCCTTAAGGGAAAAGAAATAAGCCCTTTGCTTAATGATATAGTGCAACTGTTTAAGTTACATTATAAAAGTAACTAAAAGAAAATTATGTATCAATCATATTTAAGGTATCAGACTAGTTTGAAATCACAAATTTGGATGAAAATGGCATTTCTATTTCTTTTTTTTTTCTTTTTTTTTTGCAGTTCCAAAAAATTCGTACGTTTTTGTTGCCAGTAAATACTTTGTTTTGACTCTATGTCAATTAGAAGCCAAGTTATTGCAAACTATTGATATGTAAGTCATCTTATTTATAAGCATTTAAAAACTTTAAATGCATTTTCTGAAAAACTAGTTTATTTTTCATAATTCTATTATACAAGTATAGTCATATCTCAAAAAATAATCAAGATATCTTAATGAAATTTATAATTAGAGCTCATTACGTTATGCAGAATGTGATGAACTAATAATTTGTTGTTGAATGATCTAAAAGTGGATTCATGATTATTTAATGTAAATGTTATTGAAAAGAAAATCCAAAATTTCGTAGATAATTTCATATATTAAACACAAAAATTTTTAATTTGGAATATAATTCTTAAACAATAGTTAGTTACATTTTAAGATATATTACGAATGTAATGTTGTTAAAAAATGAAAAACTATAGCTATTTTTTTCTCTAGAACAATCCTAGTTTTTGTAAATAAATGGTAAAATTTGCAACAAAATAGGCTTTTTCTTCAAAATCTACATATAAATGTAAATAAGTTCACTTTTATTCATAATTTCTTTCCTTATATTCATAAAAAAAACATCGTACAAACATTAATTTTTTAATTCCCTTAGTAACTAGTCTGATACCTTAAATGGAAACTTACACATAAAAATGCCGAGAATAAAAATAAAAATAGCTTATAATTCATGCAAAACTCAGCATAAGAAAGAAACAGCAAAAATTAAAATTATAAGAAATCAAATTTGTGGGCTTGCTTAATTTTATATTTCCTCGTTGTTCTCATATATAAACATTTTAACTCATATTCTTGGCAGAAAATACCAGACATTTTATGCTTTTTTATATTCAATGCTTATGGATCTAAATATAGAATATATTATTGTCTTTCAAACTCGCATAAAAGCAAGAGATAAAATAAATTTTTAAAATGCTTATTCCGAGTATTTTTCTTATCATCTGTCTCTTTAGTTTCCAGACCATGATCATTAAAGACAAATTCTATATTTCCTCCAAAGTAATCGTCATTTTATTAGAAGAACCAAAAATCATGTCTGCTTATCTGAATATATACAAGAAATTATTCTTATTATAAGTACTTTGATCAAAGCTCCATTTTTTTAATGAATAATTTTATACGATATATTTGAACTTCTTCGTATGTCCTAATTATAAAAATGTTGTTTGTCAGATATTGTAAGTTGATACTAAACAAAATCATCCAAAATAATAATTTCCAATTTCTTATTTTAACCCCATTTTAAGAAAGAGAGATTAATTCATTAACTGATTAGGACAGAAAAATTTTAATTTTTTTTCCGAATGAAATAAATATCAGTAACACACACGAGTACATTTTTTTTCATAACTAGGTTCATATATATATATATTTGACAAACATATACATTAATGGGTTCCGACACATTAATGTATATGTTTATCAAACAATATATATATAAACAAAAACAGACAGATAATATAAAAAGAAGATGAACCTTTTACAGAAAAAGGATACGCTATCCTGATTATGCGACTAGTGTTACAGTTAAATATGATAAATAATCAAATTATTTACAAATTTCTAGCATATTGAATCTGGCAATAACGCATCTTTTTTTATTATTATTATTTCTGTCACGTGTTTACAGAAATGATAATTACGTATTTTACACAGAACAGGTTTGTTGAGCACCTTATTTTTATTTCAATTTTGGCCACTTTTGATAATGTTACCACGATGAATTGCAATTCCTTCCAAATCAATAAAAAGCATAATGTTAAATAACAATATATGGGAATTATAAAATAAGATATAGTTTATAAGATATATTTAGTAAAATAAGATATAGTTATATATATCATATAAATTAAAGGATTATTTCTTTACAATTTTGCATGATTAAATCGTACCGAAAAGGGCTAATCAAACATATATATTTTTAAAAAAGTCAAAATAACTTAGATTAATTTTTAAAATGCTATCAAATATGAATGATGGTTGAATCAGAAAGGATTAAACTGATTAAAATAATCTAAATCTAATAAAACGCAACTAAATATTTAATATACACGCTTAGATAATGTCATAAAGGAAAAAGGACTACGAGATAGAACTTATTACAAACAATAAAATAATTATCCACAATATTCTAACAGCAAATACAAAATGTGTAATGAGCTAAAATTTTAAATTGGTACTTTACAAATTATATAAGATATATTCATTCTTTTAAGCTGACGAGAATTTCTATATTGGTGGAAGATCAAGACAAATATGCGTTTACAGACATATTATGTTTAAAGATTTGCTTCAAACTTCATTTGTACATTGCCTTAAAATGGTATGCATATATTTTAAGCGTATGGAATATTAAAAGTCGGCATCTGTTTAAAACTCAAAAATAAATTGATAATTAACAAGAACATAATTGATTTTCTGCAATATTAGTTTATAAAATATAAAAGGGGATTTTTTAAGGACTCTTGAATAGATGCTTGATCAATGATCCCTGACATTGGTGACAAACTGTGTGGTGATTTGGTAAATTTACCATGAATCTAGAATCTTTGCCGACTTTTAACGACAAAGATGGTTCTAGCTAATGCGGAAAGTTGGGTAAATTCTTCATAAGGACTCGAGATTCGAGGGATCTTCTAGAAAATACCAATGTCTTTTAAAAAAACTATTTAATTATATGAGAGCTTAAACGAGTCAGTGTTTCTTACAGAAAACAGAATAACTGTACGCAAAAGATTTCTTTAGCAATATAACAAGTGCTAGTCTTTGAACTGCGAAGAGATTAAATTCTGAAATCTTCAATTGAGAATTTCGGTACAGAAGATTAAAAATACCCTCTTAATTTTATCTAAGTCAATAATATGAAAAGTGATGTTCTAAGTCAATAATAAAAAAATTTATGAAAAAGGAAAATTAGACCCTTTTCATTCTACCAGTCATATTCTTGACCAATCACTCCTTGTCATTGCCATTTAATACTTAACATAATTAGTCAAACAAGCCTTTAAACATGAATTGATTTTTAAAAGTATGGATTAGAATAAGAGAATCATGAAGTGAAAATGGATTATGGAAGAGATAGATTAATTCCGTGATGCACTAAGAAGGATACAATTGAGAATTTCGAATACCAGTATATGTCAAAGGAAAAAATTTAACTGTATAATATCCATACTATACATAAGGTTCTACGACTTGTACTTTGAAAGAAACAATTTCTTTTCTAAGAGAAACTACGTTTGCACGGAGAATATAAAAAATTATGATAAACTGCATTTCAAGATTTTTGAAAAAAATCTTTGGTGAATATTTTAAATTGACTCATTACGCCCAATTTTAAAAACATCAACATTTCTTCCATTCAGACCTTCAGAAAATATTTGATTATAATCTATAAAATAATTCGTAAATTTTTATTATTTTTTCTTCTATTCTTTTTGTCTCAAAAGAGGATTTGTTAGAGAAAAATATTAAAAAAAACCTTCATGTTTAAAATTCCTCATTAATTTCAGACAAATTAATTAATCGTTTCCAGAATATTTTTTTTAATTACCATTTATATCTAAATCATGTTGGATATAAATGAGAATTATTAGGACTACCATAACATCATTTGGCAGGACACTAATGGGGCTCTTAATGAAACTCTTTACAACTCAAATTAAATTCAAAAATGCGTATAAAAGACGTTTTATTCCAATGGTACCTAATGACAACATAGATAAGAAAAAATTAAAAATGTCAAGAGACTACTAACGAGAAACCTACCATTAAAACTACATATGTTAGTTATATTAAACGTATTTTTAAGTATTTTAAACGTATTGTCAAGAGACTACTAACGAGAAACCTACCATTAAAACTACATATGTTAGTTATATTAAACGTATTTTTAAATACTTATGGCGTTTTTAAACTATAGTAATCAAAGCAATGGTTTGCTCTGTAAATAATATAAGAATTAAATAGTAAAATTGTCTTGAAATTTGTAGAAACAGAATCGTATGATAATAATTTAATTTCTTGTTTTGTTAATTTCTTTATTATTTACTTCAGTATTTAATATCTAAATCCTTCATTAATCCAAGAATGGGAAAAACTCTAATTAGAGATAAACAAAGAATATAAGTAGAAACGTCACAATAAAATTTATTGTATCTTACTACGCTTAGATTTGAGCAATTCTTCAGAAAATATATTCATTATCTTTGACCCTTCATATTCTTTGGTACTTTCATTTAATCTGATTTGTTTCGTTTCTAATGAAGAAATTTTATCACTGAAATTTTCACGTGGTGAACTAGTTTTCAAATTTTTATTAAGTTTAAAGTTTTTTTATCACAATGCACTGTTTCAGAATTCTCAGAACTTAATTATCAGTTAATTTGTCAAATTATTTAATTTTTATTCCATACAAGTGGCACCATTTGGTTTCGAATTTTGGAAAATCTCATGTAAAGAAATAGAGAATCGAAAATAATTTAATTTAAAAACTCTATTCACCATCTTTTTTTAAGAAAACTGCTTTTAAAAACTTTATATCAGCTTTAATCTTTTCTATTTAAGTAATTCCCATTTTTTGATAAAAATAAATAAATATGCTATTGTTGACTTTAACATGCCTTTAAAAATTTCTAACATTTTTTTTTATTCATTCTTATATTTTAAATATTTATAAATAAAACCATTGCGTAAAATTGTAAAATACCGAAACATGTTATAAGAAAATAATAAATAATAAAATGAAAGTCGTAGAATTAATAATAGTATAATAATATGAATCAACAGAATTAAAATGGAATTATTATAAAACGATAATGTTTTCATTTAATTACTCATCATTGAATAAAGAGTATAAAATCAAATTGAAACAAATGTTACAGAATAGTTTCATCTCTAAGAAAATATATTTTGTATTTTTTATGTGTAGTCTTTCTTAATCGAATGATAATTATGCATTTAATATTTCCATACTCTTTAGCAGCCGTAGTTTCAAATTCTACAGCGTGCATTTGATCCAATTCCCTGTTGCTCTACAGTCATTTCCTTCACAGCAAAGTATTAATTTCTTTTGCCCTTATAGAGCATCTCTGTCTTTATAGCCGTCGATGGATGACGCCTTTTGCCGTATATTTCTCCCATGCAGTAATTGCATTAACCAAAATATAAGAGCAAATTCATCCCGGGCCACATAACCACATTAGAGATTCTGCTAGTGAGACACAGCAAGCACCAGTTCTTCTTTTTATGTTCGGCCGGTTCATTCGGAATTGGAGTATTTTCTGTGGAAGGTTTTCTGCTCACCCCTCCAACATAATTGAATGCGCATAATTCTATTGATGTCTCCTTTGTTGGACTCTCGAAATAGATTGTTCAGAAATAAGAGGGGGTTTGGGGAATTCGTGGCAATCTCAGAGCGACATAATTTATTTACTGTTTGCTGCCTTTGATATAAAGACCAAAGGACTTTTAGAAATGAAGACCTGCACAGGAAATTATTCTCAAGCCGGGTTTTACCTCTGCACAAATTGTGAAAAAGTCGTCGAATGAGGAATTGAATTATATACTTGAAAGATGGAATGCCCCCTTTTAATGAATAGCTTGAAATAACTTTCCTTGCTGAATTATCATCACGACAGTATGATTCATCGATAAATTTTCGAATTAAATAATATTTTCTCATATTTTTGTATCAAAAATCCTTGATTAAAAAGCAGAAATACAAATGTAAAAAAGTTTTTGGTTTTGTTTTGAATTAGTGTCACTAAACAACTGCGCAATAAATTTGTAATAAAAATATGAATTCAGTGGAAAACAAATTGTTAAAGAAATTTTATGGTGGGTGTGCAGGCGAAATCTGTACACCCGCCAAAGAAATCCGGTGAATATGTACAACCACCAAAGAAATCTGGCCTGCAATCTGTATGATTAAAAATGATGCTTTGTCATATATTGTCGAAGACATAGGGAACAAGTAGTAAAAACACAGAATGTATACAAAGAACAGTATAAGAATGTATACAAATAACAAAAACACAACAAAAATTAAAAACACAAAGAAGTATCAAATCACTAAACAAAAGGCAATAGTAACACACAGTATAAAATTGCTAAAGAAATCTCTATGTGAATAACACTCTAATAGGAGAATTAGCACTCGTGAGATTGCTTTCCTTTCATTGTCTCCTAATGGCGTGTGACGTTACTTCGATTTCCCTAGAAGTATCTGCGGATCTTGGCTTCCTATAGAGATAATCCATAATTCTTGCATTTTTCGGAATCTTCATTTTTTCCCCCTCTAAATTCGTTACCAGTTTTTTGTTACTAAACTCTGCGGTTACCACATGGTCACCAAAGTCGAGGTTCATTCATCTAGCTTCTACTCAGCATTCATTAAAAACTAATATAAAATCATCTTTCTTATTATAAAAGCTACATGGCAGGAAATATATACTGAAAATTAGCATTGGAGTAACTAATTGTGTGCTAAAATTTCATTTGTCTGATTTATCGCGCTTTTGGATTATGGTGATGATGATGTCGTGTTCGCGTTACCACGGAAAAGGGGTGCAGTAGCTTCTGAGGGTAAAGACCCTGAGCACCCGGGGGCAGAAGTCTGACTTCTAGCTCATGAAACTCACACACATTCGCTTGCACAACCCCTTTTTACAGGGGCGCACATTCACACACCTCACAGATAGAACACAGATGAAGAACAACCATGCCCGAACCGAGATTCGAACCCAGGACACCCAGGTCATGAGGAAGATGCGTTACCCCTATGCCAGGACGCCGGGTTTGGATTACGGTGTTCACATGAATACTAAAAGACATACAAATCTGATCTAAACTCTGAAGCATACCATTAATTTTTATAATGAAATGCTTGACTATGTTTCCTCTGTCTAAGTATGCGCATTTTTTGATTTATTGGGCATGTGGACGAATAAACAAAAAGATGTTCAATAGAAAAATTTGCTTCGAAATCTGAAATAAATCAATACACTATTTTTTTATCCTTCTATTCTTCTTTCATTTATTGACTAACCAGAAGAGATAGGCTTAATAGAGATAGAGAATCTTAAACAAGAAAATTCACCGAAATCTCGAATGTTGAATTTGTTTCGTTGATTTATTTGACAATTGCAGTATTGTTCCTTAACACTACAGACCAATTTCTCTAAATAGCTGCTTCATTCATGCCTGGAAATCAGAATAGCTAGAATGGTGTGTTCTTATTTCTAAACATTCTCTTTCTATGCTTCATTTATAAAATAAATAAACATTGAAAGCGTAAGTGACATGCACACTCTAACTTTATTTATAAATTATATAATGATGCACATTTGATTACTAGAAGAAAATCTTAACCTTTCCAGATTTTTATTGCCTTTCCACAAATTAAATTTACATCTTTTAGAATTACAACTCTATTCTCACATATTTGGCGCCTAAAGCATTAAGAGTATAAAAGTCACTCTAATGAAAACCTTATTTATCTTCAATACTTCATTTTAATTATCATAAGGTAATTATCTATTAAGCTGGATTTCTTTTTTTTTTGTCCAATATTCTAACCAATGCCCTCAAGAATATCAAAAAGATTAATGGGTAGCTACATTAATAACATATATTTACACGCCATTAACTGACACTTATACATCTAAGTACGAAATTTTACAATAACTGGCCACATTTTTGAGGAATAACTACGGCCGTTTTAGTTACTTAGATTATATTATGTTGAGAAGATAATTCGGTATGAAGACCCAGTTATCTTAATAGCTGCTTCGTTCATATTTAGACATCAGAATGTCCATAAGGACATATTCTAAATTCTATATAAGCTTTATCGAGGTGAATTATCAAATTAATGAAAGCAATTCGTTGAAATAATATAGAACAGAAGACGTTCCATCTTTAAAATAGATACTTTCAGAAACGTTGAAGATGAAAACGTTTATTAAGCATAAAGGGATAAAATGTTTAATGCACTCCCACACAGTGCCCTCTAATTAATTACAAAATGGGATCTTGAATGCGTTGGCCTCCATAGGCTTGAAAAATCTCGGGAAATAAATTTATGTTGATCCCTTTCCATGTAATAATATCATCGCCACAAATTAATCCTTCAGTATAAAATTTTACTTCTCAACAATTGATTCTTGATATCAGAAGATGAAAATTTGTAGTTTATATATCTGATTCTCTCTTATTACAGAGTCATACAAAATCTTTCATATAAAGTTCGGATGCTCGACTTAAAAAAAGGACCTTTTTTAGCGTGGTCATTTTTAGTTTTTATAAAATAAAAAGTAATTTAGAATATTGATCGTTTATATAATAGAAAACATGTCAGGGTACTTCTTGTTGTTGCGTCACTTTATTGGGTTACTCATCACAGATAGCACATCCTCTTTAACAATATTGTACAATATTATGCGATATTATATTATATCAATTAATATTCAGCAATATTGTACAATATTGTGCGATATTATATTATATCAATTAATATTCAGCAATATTATACAATATTATTCGATATTATATTATATCAATTAATATTCAGCAATATTATACAATATTCTGAATATTGTTTAAAATCATACAATATTGTACAATATATGATACTAGGGTCTTTTGAATTTCATCTAATTTTCTTGTCCAAATTAGATTAGTGCTTTTAAACTCTTAATAGTTATATCGGGTAAGCAAGACAATTTAAATTAAGAAATGAAATTTATCTTTGATTAGTTATTTTACTTTCAGGAGTAACTAAGAAATAAGTATTCCACACAACATACAAATTAATTTTACTTTTCTTTTCCTTGAAATAAAATACACAGATACAAAAAAAATTATGCTTCATTTGCTAATATAACTATAAATATTAATAACTTCGTGCAATAATACGAATGCCAGTAACTTCAAGTGCAGTTCATTCATGCAATAACATCAGAATGCACTTTACAAAAATATAAGAAAATACCATTTATTTCTTTATGGATTAATCGCTGCACTTAACAGACAAATAAATTTTGAAATTTGTAATGTATTAATGATTGCATCAAACAGACACATAATATTCTAATTCCTAAATTCTCAATGCATTAATCTATAAATTAAATAGACACAAGACTTGTAATTTTTTCCAAAAATTATGAAACAAATTAACTAAGTGTGAGGTACTGGCGTGCACAGTTATCCTCAGTTAGAAAAGCAAATCTACAGACAAAAATCAGACAATGATCATGAGAATATCAACCTTTGGAAAAAAAATAAAGTACCAGAAAAGGAACACAGAAATTGAATAACGATTGCATAAATAATTAATGACGCATATGAAAGGTTTCGTTAATCAAATTAATTAATATAAATATAAGATTTAATTAATAACCGAAAGTATTCGAATTGTTGATTGCTATTGTTTTGACAACGTTGATGAAACCGACTAAAAGAACCGCAATGGCCTTAACTACATTTTAGAAGCATTTTCTTCCAATGAAAATGCTATAATTTCTTTGTTCGCAGTTCATCTTCAGCCATAATTATTATGTTTTGTGCATCAACATAAAAAACGGGTGCACCAAAAGGAGATGCGTATAAAGTTAAATGTTGTTTCTTTTTCTAATCATCTATTTAACAGAAATCCATATACAACAGACATAATTCAGATTCGCTACAAATACTATTATTTATATTTGCAAACCGTTTAGATGTATGATCTAATACATTCCGGTTATAAGTTCAGATAAAAATCGCCAGTGGCTTCCAAGGAATTAAGATCTAATTAATCCACACCTGTTGTCAATATGTTATTCCACGATAAAACAAAGATCATTAAGTTACTGTGTTGCAATAATTATAGCGATATATTTAGTTAATATTTACAAACAAATCTTGTCCAAAGATTGTCAATAATCCACATTTGTAATAATTTATCTCAATTATGAAATTCTAATACATATTGCCACATTTCCATTTATTTCCCACGGTGGTTCAGAGGTAAACACTGGCCTCCCAAAACGTCCAATTTCTGGTACTACAAGCATTTTCTTCATTTTATCCTTGTTCTATTTCCAGAATTTTCTATACATTTCCATTTTAGGTTAATTTTATTGATTTAAATATTTCTAGATTGTTCTTTCGGAGATATAAGTAGCTGCTCTCAAGTTGGGAGATAGTTCTCTTGTACGATCTGCTTAAACAATTTTGTTCCAAATACATCTGTCTTAGTTCTTTACAACGTTTCTGTTCTTTGAGTTAGCCATCACTGTGACTATGAGTTCTATGCAACGATATGAACAATTGTCTCGTCACAATTATTCAAAGCGTGCCTATGTTTTTGGTATATCTTGAATATATATATTTTCTGAAATTGATTTTAAACGTGTTTATTATTTTTAACTTCAAAATTTTTACACTCTTTTCTCTTTTGCTTCGTTTGGAAATTTTTTCTCATTTATTAATAATGTATTTGGCTGAGTGGGAATTTGGAACCATGTGATTTAGTTTAATATAATGACTGAATCTTCAGTTTCAAAAGTCATCAAAGTTTTCAATTTTCTAAATTTTACTTCTATTTTTTCCACGCTATACTTTCTGTAATTTGTACAATTTTATTTTTATCATTTTAAAGTGCAATTCTTGTATATACTTATAAATTATAGGTATTTTATAGATATTTTGTTTTTAATTAATTACTTATTAATGATATATGCAGAAAAGTTTTCAATTCAATATTAACTTTAATTTAACAGCTAATACCGTGATTATTATTATTATTTAGAATTGTCAGCCAATTGTTGTTTAGAATTATTTCAATTGTCTTCATATTTTATGTCATTTCCTTTTGCGTTCTCTGTTATTTGATTTCCTAAAGATTTATTACAGCTCAATATCGTAATTAATTAATTAATATGCTCATCGACCAGTACTCCTGTAAGAAATCTCTGGTCTAAATCTTTCTGGAACACAATGAAAATAAAATATTAGATGTAGAACCTCTTTTGGAAAAAAAAAAAATAGAAAGCACTGCATGTTAGGAACAAGAAATCTTCTTAAACTTCGTTTATGAGACTTAGAGCTTGTTAAGACTGCGATTTTTACGTAGTTCCTTTAAGAGGACTTCATGGAAACAAGATCTGAGCACCTAAGGTTCTTTAAATCTTATTAGGCATTGGTTTGGCGCCACATTATGTGTTTTTTTAAAGATATTTGATCAATTTTCGCATATAATTGATTTAATAAAAAACAGAGATACCTATATTTAGGTGGAAAATTTAAATGTTATGACTCTTAACGCAACTACTTTTATTTTTTTAATGATGAAACTTTTATACGGAATTTATATTATTATAAATACAAATTATAGTGACTGAATATGCATATACGCAAGTTCCACATCTATTAAATAACAAAGCAAATTCTATCGGAGTTTACACACTTATCATTTACGACAAAATTGATTACAAATTTTGAATTAATGTGTTGATTCAAAAATGCAACGATTTAAACAAATTAAATCTTAGGTAGGATCTTTTTGCCGAAATTGATGCTCTAAGTTAAATTTTGGATACAGTTATTTGGAATAAAGGCTTCTGAAACGTATAATTTATATGGTAAAACTCTGCACCAAATGTTTTCTATATAGCTCTTTATATTTTGTTATTATCGTGTAAATTTAATCTCGGAAAGCCATCTGTGAATATGTTTTCGCTCAAAATTTGATAGAAATCTAAAATTTCGGTGTCAATATCTCCTGCCAGAATTTATGCATTTAGCTCAAAAGGTTTGTTAGCTATCATACTCACAAACAGGCAGACATAATTCCAAAAATATGTTTTTCTGCTTAAATGCTCCAAAATCAACTTAAATAATAGAAGCTGCTTCGTTTTATTTTTATCATGGCACCTTAATAAAGGACCCATATAACGGACGGACTAGACCAACAAGACATAAAAATAATATGAATGAAATAAACTCAAGATGAATTATGTTTTTGGTGACTTAAAAAAATACAAAATTTTATTTAATGACTTCTTCATTTTATTTGGAAAACTTAAATAAGAGACTAAGAAAATGATATTTTTACATTCTTTAGCATCATGACACTAACATTTCGCTCATTATAAAACTTTTTCGGAAGACAATTTTTACTTAATTGCAGAAAGCAGTAATTAATTTTCTTTTAAATTATATAATTAATTTTTAGAGTTTAAAACTTTTAAGAGGATTTTACGCTTGAAAAATGCTAAGACTTCCTGTTATGTTACATAAACGTTAATGTTACTTCATGCGTTGATATCTCATCAGTTTCTATTCATAATAACAGCCACTGTTAGTAAAAGTTTTTCAATCCTTTATAACTCGAATTCAAGGAAAATGTAAATTAAATGCTAACGAATATTTACTGCACATAGACCTCATTCACCTAAAATAAGGTCAATTAACTCGTTTGACTAGTTAATGTAATTAATCCACTACTATATATTAAATTACTCCTACTCTAATGCAAAAATATTTCTTAATTAGATAACGTTTTTCCTAAATAGGACCTTATTAACTCTATTAATAATAAAGGAAAATAAGTGTGTATGTGTGTGTTGTCGTTCTACAGGTCAGACTGTTGGATTTATAGATGCTAAATTTAATATAAATACACTTTGAGATGACAATGTATATTTTCGGTTAATTTTCGTAATATCTTAATATGGATTTTTCATTAATTAAAAATTAAGCAAGATTTATGCTTATTTCTGTAATAACTTCTGAAAGTATTATTGCACACAAAGTGATTTTTACGTTATTTTAAAAGTTAAAAAAATATGTTTTGCTTACTTCTTCTTGTATACAGCCGACCGTTGAAAGAAAATACGGTCTACCAAGCTGAACTACTAGCACTCAATAGAGCAGTCAAATACGCAACCTCTATTTGCCACAAGTTCTCCAAAATCCAATAGCCAATTAGCAAGAGATACAGTCTCCCTTCTTCTTGTAAATCCTCACGTTAAAATTTCATGGATCAAGGCATATGTAGGCTATGACGGAAATGAAGCGTCAGGCAAACTACCAAAACACAGGCTCGTGAATGTAGTGAAGCTTCCAAGTTGTCATCTGACGAACATCCTCCATACCGAGATGATGGCAAAATGGCAAAGGAAATGGGAAGAAGGAGAACATGCCACATTCAACATAATACCAAAAGTTTCTCTCCACGCAGCCAACTGGAACAGAGCGGATGTCCTTTTCTTCACTGGGCACGGCCCATTCCCGAAACACCTACACAGATTCCATTAGGACAGCTTTCCTTTCTGTAGCTGTGCGGAGATAGGATTCCCATTTCACTATACCACCTAGAGCTTACTGACTCTCTCATGGCACATGAGAAAGCCAGAAACAAGTCTCGAGGAAGAATGGTACAGGAGAGTAGCATCGAATAACCTTTCACGCGGCAAGATCTACTCCATAATAAATCATATTCATAAATACCAAGACTTCTTCAAGACCATACAATAGCTAAGACCAAAATACCACTTGTCAAAATCAGCCGAAATTATTCCCTCAAAAGTGTAATACCCTACAGCACCACGTTCTCACGAAGGAAATTAAAATCGCAGAACCCAGACGGATGTTACAGATTTTTGACTATAGAATGTTTGTTTATATGCTTATACTTATCATATAGATGCTCACAATGTAATTTATCAAACTTTTCCTTTTCAATTAGTAATCTCATTTCTCTGTAAGTTCAACCCATTGTCACCATTTGTTTTTAGATATTCTTGTTCCCTCCATTTAGTTATTACTTCGTCGAAACATCAAATACAGTCGTGTAGGATTTGACACCGATGGGATTGATCCCTGGAATGTTTGCCGTCTCTTTCTTTCTTTTTTCCTTTCTTTTTATCTTTTTCTTTTATCCTTTTCTTTTATCCATCTTGTGCTCATCTAACTGGTTAGATAACTTAGTGTTATAGGCACCGGGGCATAGGACGGTTTTATGTTATGTATACAGCCGAGCACCCCGTCACCACTGAACGAAGTAGTATCGTCAGGTATTTTTGCTTTCTAATGTAGTTTATTTATCATGTAATTTTTTTCTTGAATTTCAAAAAAAAAATTAAAATATTTATTTGCATAATTTTGAATAATATATAGCATTACTAAAAATTATTTTCACTGTCTTATGTATTTAATCACGTGATTTTCTTCGACTGATCATGCTGAAGAAAGTTTCTGTTTTCTATCTACACATTTACATGAGAAGTAATTAGATGAGTTATATTAACGTCCCGTTTTATAGCAACGCAGTGGCTATTTGGAGACGGACCTCGTAATTTTGAGCCGCAGATGACGAGGGCAACACTTGATCTGACACCCCCTCTCCAAACTTCGACATCACACCAATGGGAGGACGTTTAGAAGAAGTGAGCATAAAATAAAAACCAGATAAGAAAAAATTTGTAATTAAATTTTTCATTGAGAGATTCACTGATTTGATTGATTAGATTTCATTGATTAAATTTTTCCTTTATGAGTTAATAAGCCCATGACAAAAAAAGAAAATACACTTTAGTGATAAATATGATTAGCTTATTAGCTTAGGAATTCATGTAATAAACTCAATTATTCATAAAATAAACAAATCACTAATTTATTTACTGAATTGTTTTTCCAAATTGTTCAAAATAACAGCAGTAAATAAATTGAAAGACTGAGTAATAACTTTGTTTTTTCCGTTTTTAAAGAAATGCAGAAAACTTTGCTCTTGTTTTCGTAATTTTCGTCAAAAATGAGGAGAAATAACAAGAAACTAAAAATAAATGAATAAATAAATTTCATCCACCCACGCAAAGGGGGTTGTTTACTTGGGCTGGTGATTGCTTTTTGTTATCGCTTACCGAAATTAATAGAAATTTAGATTTTTTATCATCCAGATTCACCGTTCATATCAGAAAAATAAATTTGAATACACTGATATGATTAAATACTTTTTTGAAAAATATTCAAGGAAATAAATTGAGTTTGGCTGTTTATACTTTGAGCTCAAAATGAGAACAGAATGAAAAAGAATCATTTCACTCATAAAATGTTAAATTCGAGAAAAAAAAACTATATTTTATTTTCAATTAAACAGAAATAGTATATAATCCCATAACAATAATGTTGAAGGAGAGGAATGAGGTGTTTAGCCATTGGAGAATAATAATTCAATTTTTGTAGATCTCAATAAGATTTTTAATACATATACAAGATACAAGTCCCTCTCCCAAACTAAAGCCAATGGGAAAAATTGCATGTGTAGCATCCAAACAGGTGGAAAAATACTTTTGAATATGATTGGAAACAAAAGGCCAGATCCGAAATGGCAGTCAGAAACAAATAGTGGCTAGTTAAAAGTATATATATATATATATATATATATATATATATATATATATATATATATATATATATATAAGTATAAAAGTATTTTCACTATGAACATTCAATTCAATTTCCATCCGCATTAAATTCGAAGCTATTCGTTATCCTTTGTGTTAATATTTTCTATACTTAGAATAAATGCCTTTTTCTTAACAAAACTCCTATGTGAATGTGATTAATATAAATTATTCAAAAGTTGATTATCTTTATTAAGAAATATGTTTTCTTGATTATTTCTAGAATCAGGCTATAGGAGTGTTTTGCCTTCAACAACTTTTTCAAATATTTTCACATTTAGCCCCTTTGTTTAGCTTCACCATTTAAATAAAATTACTAAATATGGGTGAATTTAATTGATTAGGTGAGCAATGAGTAGAATATCTATAATTTTCATCTCAAAAGCACATACAAATTTCATTTATCAACTGGGCATTTAAATTTATACCAAATTGAATTGAAATTTGAAAACTGTGCTCAATTTGTCTTCTCTCAATCTTTCCTAAAAATTAATCTATCCACAACGAATTTAATAATGTAATAGGGTAAGTAAAAATTACTATCTGCGGGGTAATAAAGTACCTAGTAGATTAGCACTGCGAGGGGAGTAAACCTCTGATAACTCAGAGATGCATTATATGTATGCCCTTACGTAAAACACCAACCATCTTTCCTTATACAGTATTTTTATCTTCAGGTATACAGTATTTTTATCGGTAAGATTGTGTATAACTCGATTTTTAATAAACCAACGTATAACATTTCATGATTAAATTTTTAGCTACTCAAGGTTATAACAACTCTGACAATTATTTCATTCCTCAAGTCTTCAAAACAAACAAAATTGTTGTTTTCATCTGGCATATTTCATATAAAACACTTAAAAGCTCTAAAACTTAAAAAAAAAGATATTCAATTCTCATTTATTTTTTGTGCATGAAGAATTCTAGTAAAAACGCTAACATAATACGGCTTAAATACAAAAGAAAGTTTCAGTTCCATTTTTACGCTTATGGCTGTGACAAAAGAAATTTTTTATTTCTAAGTCCCTGTTATGAGAGAAATCCAGGCTATTTTAAATATAACATTATCATCTAACTTTCAGAGCTATTCAACAACTACTGTTCCGTTTCATCCTGAAGGATTTGCGTAACAAAGACAATTTTTTCTTCCTGGTCAAAATGTGCTTCATTATAACTCTGAGGTATTTGTTCTTAACAAAGACACATTGCGGATTCTTTTCCAAAAAAATAATAATAATAAACGGCTGATACGCCTTTTACTAGAGTAATGACAACTCTTTGAATATGACCATCATATTTAATGAAATGTAGTAAATAATAGGAGAATAACATAACCATAACCTTATATATAT
>JAPMOR010029040.1:212190-295214 GCA_026543865.1 Argiope aurantia
ATATATATATATATATATAATTGTATATTCAGGTGATTAAACTTTAAAAATTTAAATTTTTGTACGAACCCCGTACAAAAAAAATTATTTCCATTGAATAAACAGTTTTCCGCCGGCGTTCTGGCATAAGGTAAACGCGTCTTTCCCGTGATCTGGGTGTCCCAGGTTCGAGTCCCGGTTCTGGTGTGTTTATTCTTCATCTGTTCTATCTATGAGAGATGTGCGAATGTGTAAAGAGGGGCTGTGCAAGCGAATGTGATGCGTGAGTAGCAAAATCGTACTCTAGGCCATAGTTGGCACTACTAAAACAAGAGATGCACCCTTGGCTTAAAATCGCTGACCAGCGTGCTTGGCCATGGCGAGTGCCATTAGAAACAACAACGAAATGTGCCCCTTCCTCTAATAAGGGCATGTACAAAATTACAGTAATTTATCACAAAAAGTCTCAAAGATATGAAACTACATAAATACTGATTGAAACCACTTTTCGATACTTAGATATGAGTTCGCAAAAAGTAAAAATAAAGTCAGGTGTTCCTGTTTTAGGGGTTGTACACAAATTAACAAAGAAAGTAATGATTGAATAAATAAATAATAATTTTGCTATTTATTGGTTCAAAAGTATTAAAAATTTGCAGAAATAATAACTTAAACGAAAGATTACATAAAGGAAAGATTTCTTAAAGGAAAGATTACATACGTTTTTTTACAACTTTGTTAACTGTGCTATTTTTAAGTTATATTCTGTAATTCATGATATGAAATTTCAAAGTATTTTTCAGGAATCACAGATTTTAAAATTTGTATTTAAAACTAAAGATATGAATCATATTTCATTTCCTTAAGTTGCATTCCTGCCACGCGTCATCTGCACTGAAGCTGTAAACATTTTAATTTATGATTGACCCTTCACCAACTTTGTTTTAACATGTCTTTGAGTTTTCATGGTGAAATTTTATACATAACCTTACTAAAGAATGGGGCACATTTTACTTATTAAGAATTTTTTTGTACGGGGTCCGTATCAAAATTTAAATTTTGCATTTTTTTTAAGTTTAATGATTTCATAACAATTCACACCTTTTTTTACGCAACTTTGTAATTAACAGTATACGTCTATGATCAATATTTAAGGAATAAAAGCCGCGGTCAAGGTTTTTGAGACACCTTGTATATATGTATATATATATATATATATATATATATATATATATATAATATCTAATACTGAATATAAATTATTTATAATTTATAGTTTTTTTTCCAAATTTGAATAGGGTTTATTCAGAGGAAGCTTGTATATCATATTGTCCAAGTGAGTATGATAACTACGAAACATAAAGTGCAAAATAGATAACATTTTGTATACTGGTTTAAATCTAATAATGCAGAGCACGAACAAATTAGATTGAAATTCGCCAAGTTATTGACTATCTATCATTCCATACTTTCTCATGCATTTAAGCAAGTTAACTCAAAAATGCAATTATTTAAATAAATGAAACTTGTTATATGATCTTATAAATTACAATTGCAATTCAATTTTCAACTAGATTTCAATCGGTTGAAAAAAAGAACATCCAAAATACATATTCGATTTCTTTCGAATATGTATTTTGTCATGTGTCAGCTATTAATCTCCAAAAAAAGATAGATTCAGTAAAAACGTCACAGATCTATCTTTCGTAACTATTTCTGGCCAATGGCATATTGTTAATACACAAACATCGGGGTTTTTTTTATTATTATTATGTCATGAAACCCATAGTTCGCAAGTGTGAAAATCGAAATTGAGCTCAAGAGCTTTTTCTTAAAACGTATGTGAGAAGGTTTCAAGTAGACAAGTCACTCGGTTTACTGGTTGTTTTCTTTTTCAATTCCCACTATTAGTTCACTCTTTCCCTATATGTATTTATACATCTTGTTCAAATTTTCAATCGTTAATAAGAAACTTTTTATTCATTCATTCAAGTTCACAATTTTTTTTAAACTTGTAGTGGATGATACTTGATGGTAATAATTTTTTTTTCAAATATAATTCATTTATTATTAAATTTAATTAATTTTTAATACTTTAAATAGAGTTTTAGCAGTGTCTAACGAGAATTGAAATCAACAGGCTCAATCGGTAACCTGCATAGATTTCAATATTTTTCACGTGAAGGTGAAGACTGCGAGTTCAATTCTGCAAAAGTAGAATTTGACTTTCTTTTTTTTTTTCTTTTGTATTGCTGGTCATTAATTTTTCTGTTTTCATTTAACATTTTCTCATGTTTTTAAGCTATATAACCGAGTTAAGTATTGCCATTATCACTGTGTTTTTTTCCTAAAAATTCACAGAACACATATGCTTTAATTCTAGCGGTTCTGAATTTAATAGCTTAATACTAGTATATCAATGAAAAATGAGATTCTATTAATTTTTTATGATGCCATAACAAGATATTATCAAAACAAATTCTAATAGATATTAATTCTATTACTTATAGTACATTGCCGTTTGTACAACAACTGAAAGTAATATAATAAGTAGTACGAGTATTTGTCTCTATTAGCAGTATTCATTCCTTTACATTAAACGCATCTTATCAAAATAATATATAAGATTTCGTTGCTTTGTTTTAAGAGAAAATTAATTTTTCTTGTCCTTTCTTTCTTAAAATATCTAAGCTTCTTTTGTAACACAAAGCAAGAATAATTTAATTCAGTTTAATTAAATTATTTAAATATCACCTAAAATCTGGCAAAATTGTTTTTCGCCGTTAAAAACATCTTTCAACCAATCTCAGGTCAACAATTGAATGTATTACTTAAGGTAATTTAAACGAAAATTAATTATCTTGTATTTATAATAAAATACAGCCTCTAGAATAAAATTAAAACATGTTTATCTAAAATTCAAATTGAATCCAAATTAATTCAAGCGCCTTGAATTAAATCATCTCACTAATACGTATCTTGATACATTCAAATTATTTAATTTCATTACAACTAAAAGCATTTTTCTTCAAGTATATATAATTCGCCAGACAAATACAAGAGAGTATTAGTAGAATTAGTAGATTTTAAAATGTAAACTGGTTTCTGTTTTTATTTTTTATGTAAAATTCCCACAAATCAAAAAAATTTATTTTCAGATGCAAGATACAAATATTTTTGATTGAAATCTTTGATTAAAATAAGAATTTGAATGATAATAATTTTTCAACTCACAATAACAATTTCTTTCCAACCCATTAATAGAAACCACGGTTATCCTTTTAACAACTAACGGATATTTCTTCCTTCTTTCTTAATAAATAAGAAGAAAACACATAGTTTCATAATGCCATGAGCTCGAGATATTTTGATTAAAAGTAATCTTTTTTTTCATTCGTTCAATTTTTTATCTAACATTGACATTTCATAGCAGCTGGAAGGCGTTGAGAACAACACAAAAAGAAAAAGAAATAAACGCATTGTACAAAAGGAAATTGTTTTTTGAAACATCAATGCATTATTTTGTGTGTGTGTGTGAGTGTAGAAAAGAAACCAATTTTGGAATCAACTAAGTAAATAAACATTAGAAAGATTTTTTCTTCAATATTTCGTGGTGTGTTAACTGCTGTTGGTAAAAATTTGTAATGCATGAAAACAAAACAAAAGTGGATAAATTGATTCAGGGATAAAATGAAAATTTTCTCTCTTTTTTACTAAAATCTGTGAAATATAAGAGAAAATAATTTAATGCTTTTCCCTTAAATTAACATGCCACGTCTTATTATTAATAAGTGGTTTATTACTGCCAAAAGCATCCCTTACTTATGAATACATCAACAAATTGAAAATTATCAAACATATTGTAAAGGAAATTATAAAATTTCGCTAAAGATAGATGACGGATTTGCCTGTAGTGAGTGTATGGTGACACAGACAATCAACAGACTTCAATAACAAATAACTACATTTATTAACACAAAAACACAGACGACAAAATATAGCCGAAACGTATACGAGCAATACACAGTAGCACATACAACAAACAGCAGTCCACAAATCGTAACGGGTAGTAAACAATCACAATAGCACACAAAGTGACCAGACAGAACTCAGCAGGAGGAGGGAATCATCGTAGCTATTCACCAAGATCTCTCCAAACGTCTGCCTTCTCCGCTGTCTCCTCGGGATATGTTACCGTTAAAGTGTAGAAATCAGTTAAATATGCAGTTTATCTAACTAATCTGCGAATAACCTAGATAATCTGTACATTACCTACTAGACACTCGTTATTCTGCACATTACCTCGTTAAAGTGAAAATAATCTTTGCTGGAACAACAGCTAATTTTCTGTATGCTAGAATTAAATGTTGTTTATTTATTTATTGATAACTAAAGAATCAATTTAATGCAATTGGGCAGTCAGCACATTAGTTAATAGAATCAATCATCAACCAATTGAAAGACTTCAACACAAAGAATCAAACGGTTTGAAATATTATTACAATTAAGGAAATTGACATAATGTTATTTATTTATTTTTCGATATCTAAAGAATCATGCTAATACAATCAAGCAAACAAGACATTAGTTGACAGAATCAATCATCAATCAATTTAAAAAAAACTGTAATACAAAGTCTCAAAGAGTTTTATATATTATCGCAATTTTGGAAATGAATTTTAGAAATATATGATAAAATTATGCTCACTTAATAGTTCAATCTAAAGATTGGTGACGCTTTGAATTGTATAGCAATTAATTCTTGTGACAAGTATACCTATTTGTGATGCAATTAGATTTTCAGTCATATTTTTTTGGCATTCTGCCCCGTACCAAGGGATTGTTTTATTGCTGTTTGTCTCAAGAATATTTCTACAGCAGGGAAATCTTTCGTTAAAAATATCTCTTTGCAAACGCTGAATTCAGATCATGCATACAATTTTTGTACATACCGATACAGAAGCTCTTAATGTGCGTATTATCTAGTTAAAGTGAGGAAAACTCTTCGTTCCACCTTTTAACGGTGAAAATCAGTCAATCTGCACATTAACGGCTTTCGAGTTTCACCGGTAGCATATGAATTCGGGGTTCTTTCGATTTATTAGTCGATGAAAAAACAATCTTTTAGTAACGAACAACGACTTTTATAAAACACGAAGAAATGAATACACAGGCATGAATACACTGCCGAATGCGCGCAATACACAGCAGCACACTAAACAAACAGTAGCTCACAAATAGTAATCGGTAATAATAACAAACACAGCACACAAAGAGGCCAGACAGAATTCAGAAGAATGAAGGAATCTGCCTAGTTACACTCTACAATCTCACCAAAACGCTTGCCTCTTCCAATCCACTGCCTCCTCGCTTTAGCTGTATCTAACTGCCGACTCACTACTACATGACACGATGCTGATTCTGTAATAAACACCAGGATTTGGCACACAAATCAATTCAGCAAACGCATGAGTTCCACACAACGCTTTCTGAACTAATACAACTATTCGCCGTTCACTCGTTATGCAACACTAAACCTTTCGACGACTCTATACACGACTGCCTTCAGCCTAGATTGCCGGCCTTTTATAGTTTCCGGAGGCGGGCAGAGAAGGTTCCAGAACAATCGGGCATATCTCGGTTCCTATTGGCTCTATTGCTAAAAACCTGGAAGATTCCGGTATTATCTATTTTCTCTCCAAAGTCATCAAATTCGTCGCCAAGTTTGTTGCCAAGCACTGCGATCACTGATTCGGCATCCGTGTAGCATCCAACAGAGCTGACCGTAAAACGGTCTTTCCAATGGTTGAACTATCAATTTTGGGAAGCAACATAACAGATTTGTAACAATATAAACCATTTGATACTTATATCGACACCCATTTTGATTATCAAAATATTCATATATCTCAATATGAATCTCTCTGTCCTGAAAAGCAGTTTTAGAGAAAAGTCCAATATTCCTTCAAATATTCACAAAAAACAGTATCTTAACAACCGTTTCTTTGTTCTAAATTCAAATTATGAAATGCATAAGATTTTTTTTTTATTTCGTGAAGAAATAGAAAGATTTTCACTTAGTTAAAAAAAAGTTCTTAATTTAATTCAATAATCTTGTTAAAAAATTTAGGACTTCATCTCTGAGAAATAAATATATATAATTTCCCTATTTTAATTCTAAAGATTTCATATGAATTTACTTTCGATAGTTAAACCAGTAATATATATATATATATATATCTTCTAATATTCCAGTTGATGAATCAGATTTCAGTGAAATAATGATTTTCTTCTTCATATTTAAATTGTGAATATTTAAATCGCTTTTCAATATTTTGTGAGGTTTGCTTTCTGATGATCTCATAGCAAATAAAAATAAAGAATACAAATAGAGAGATTAACATTTAAGATAACGTCTATTAAATGCAATTTTGCATTTATATGCACGAGTTCAAACTTTAATCATTAAAAGCCCAATCAATTTTGGCACAATTTGCTAATTAACATTTACTACGAGTTAATTAGAGCAAATTCTTCCAAAAGGTGCTCTGTGGAATTCTTAAAGAATTTAAATATCTAGCAATAACTTCTTTATTCATAAAAGAATTCAAACTCTTCCTATGTTTAGAATAAAAAAATATTATTTTAAACGAATAATATTTAAGATGCAATGATATGGAGAATACACAAACGTGAATTCTTTAAAATGCTGACTTTAAACATAGCTCCTTAAGTCAATATCAGGGAATATATACTATCAGGTAGAAAAATGCTTTTAAAATGGATCTTGAAGTATCTATTTGCTAACTCTTTCCCTTCATTTCCCGGAAATTCATAGAATTTTGAAAGAAGACGGATCGCCCAATTAACTCGCTTTAGAAGTGTCCGTCTTAGAAAGTTTATAAGCTAATGATGTACTATTCAAACACTTCACATGAAAATGGTACTCTCCGCTTTTTAAAGTTCTGATAATTTTACTAATTTCATTTCTTTTTTCAGTATGTGGATTTACTACAATAATTTTTTTTTACAAAATCTCTTTTTGTCTTCTTTCAGGGTAATAAAATGATTACTATTTCCTTCTGATTTCATGAATTCAACCAACCAGCGTTAACTATTACAGATATGTGTGATCTTCAAAAATAGAAACTCTTTTAATACACAAATTTCCCCCAATTTTCTTTCGGAAACAATTTCTGCTATTTAATTTATTTTTCTTGAAATCTCATTCAATTTATTCATTCTCATTTTTGAATTTGAATTTATTTCAGATTTATTCTTATTATAACGTGCTGTGTACTTAAGAATATTGATATTAATTGTTTCCTCAATTCAACACACACGTACACTTATATGTTGTAGTTAAATTGAGAAAACAGTATATGTATGTATATGTGTGTGTGTGTGTGTATATATACAAATATGTTTCATATTTATCTGTTTCTAGAGTTTTATTGATTTATTAATATTTTTCAGACTCAAACTTATTCTGAATATTTGCTTTGCGTATCACCCCATCCAACATTAAAACATTTCGTCGCATTTATTTTGTGTATTTGATTTGCTTCATTTATTATACTGAATTAGGATTCAGTCAAATTGTTATTAAAAATATCAAGACGTGGAATAAATATATAACAAAAGTTTTTTTTTAAGATTTTGGGTTGATTATCCCAACTAAATTAATGTATTTGCTTTCAGGATATCAGATTAGGAAGAAGGGAAAGGGTCGTAAGTTAGAAAACATCGGTTTTTCGTATTTGAATAAACGATTATAAATCTCAGAAGAAAATTTTTAATATAAAAATTAGATGTATAAAAAAACTTATGAAAGAAGTCGCCAAGTGTTTAGAAAGAATCAAATAGATCAGGGGATTAGGTACAATATTTCTATTTTTTTTATTTATCTGAGCGAGATTTTGGAAATTCTGCTTAAATATGTATTAAGCAGAAAGAAATATTAAGTAGAAATTTTAAAGCGATATATGCCCCGATTTTTTATAAATTCATCTTTATTATCTACAAAACTCTATAAATATCTTTCTCTTTTACAAGTATTTTATAATTATTTTTCTATTTTCTATCTATCAAGGATCGAAAACAATATTATACTAGTCAAATTTCTGAAAAATGTCAGGAAAAATAGACTTACAGTCAACATTTTCTCTCACTTATTATACCTAAACCCATTTTTCGATAACCAAGGCCACCAAACTTCACCTTCACCAATATCAATATTTTTCCAAAACAAATCGCCAGAGAGAAATTTCGATGTGGCTGAGTAACATAATTTAAACCTTAAAACAAATCAGTTTGTATTTGTTACTTAATATTATTTATTTTATAATAATTCTGAATTAAGTGACAACAAAATCATCTATGATTGTTTCAATATGCAGAATTCCATTTCTTTCGTCCAAAATTTTGTCAAACGTTTTTTGTTTTTTTATTTATTTATTTAAAATTTACTTTTAGCAATCAATGGCTTATTTTATAAGGGTTTTTAATGTATCTATATATTTTCTATTTAAATTCCTATATCTTATATTTCCATTCAAATTTCAGACTTTTATTTAAAAATGAAAAATTGATATTCCAATTTCTCCTCACTTTCCCCATTTAGTGTCTCTTTCAACAATTCAAAACAATAATAGCGCTGTGATGTATCATTTTACCATTTCACTATTTGATAAAGAACTAAGAGCACTTCCATTTATTAATAACTAGCCACCTTTGGAGACCAGCCGGTTCGCCAGTATTACCGTTCGCTACAATTTTCAATTAAATATTTTAAGTAACTGGTCTCTTAATAGATTCTCAAACAAAATATTTGAAATCCTCAAATTTTGATAGTCATAACAAACTGATACTGTTCTTTAGATCGTTTCGTTCAATTTACTATTTATATTTTGCTAATTTGTTGTCATTTCCGGTAAAACTTCAACTTTAATTTAAAGTGGAAATGATGAAATTGCAATTAATATAAAGATATCTTTTAATAAAAAAGCATTTTATTTTATTTATCATCTTTATTGTTATTTGATTATTATTATTTTCATTGAATATGAGTATTGCAAACAGAATCGCTCGGTATTTAAGTCTTATGTTAACTACAAAATATTTTTCATAATTTATGTAATATCTCAAAGAATAATTCAACAAAAATTTCTCAGATTAAGCATAAAATTCAGATTTTAGTTTTGCTTTCAAAAGGATTGAAATGAAATCAATAATAATATTTTGTTCCGGCCTATAAATATATTTCAAAAATTATGAAGTCTAAATTTAATGCAGTAAGGTATCATATTCTGAGAAATATTCTGGACACACTAAATTTTAAATAAATGAATGAATGTTTCTATTATCCACGATCAACTAAGACTTATTTATGAAGTTTTAAATGTTAAAAATTTAGAAAAACTCACCATTTTCATAATCTTAGGCCAATTAATCTTGAGAAACCTGCGCGCTGATTGGCGTATTTTCTTTGAAACGATTGATGGAAAATCTAAAATTATCCTTTTTTTATAGAATAGTGATATTCAAACTTTCATTAATCAGTCAGTTTAAGTGATTGATTTAGTTGACTGGAAATTAACTCTTTTTATTTAAAATATTGGTGTTTTAAGAACATTTTGTTAGTCGTGATTTCCACCGCAGAAGCTTTATGTAAAATCAAAAATTCGTTATTTATTAGAGCATTTATTGAATTAAGTTACATAAAATATAATAATTTTCCATTTAGATCATTTTAGCATTCCATTTAGATCATCTGTGCCTTACTAAAGGTTTACAAATTAGCTGTGTGGCTCTGATTTGAATGGATATCCTGTTCATATTAAACAAAACTTGCCTTAAAATAAAACTAATTTATTGTATTAATAATATAGAGAGTGTAAAAGATCATAAAATAATTTTTCTTGAATTTATTTTTTAGAAAAAATATTTCATATTTGTTTCATTTTCTGCAAACACGTGCCGAAAATTATATTTTTGCAGATTTCATTTCCAAAAAGATTTAATTTATTTTTAATTGGAGATTTAATCAATGTGATGGCAACACTTTGAAAAAAGCTAATTTTTTCCCATGAATGCGAAACGTGCTCGTGCAGCTTAAATTTTATTTTTATTTTGTACGAAAAAAATTGTTGAAAAATATAATTAAAATATTTATTTAAAAATCCATTAAAAATAGAAATTTAAATTTTAAGGTTAAAACATTGGTATCATTTAAAAGATAAATTTTTGATCTTTAACTTGATGTAAAAATCTTTTTTGTGCAGTAATATTTTCGGAAGTTATAGTAGAAACACTCCAAAATTTCGCTTAATTTTTAAATAAATAAAATTTTAATTAAAAATATGAAAAAATAACCTCCAGGTGCACATTCCCGACCTCCAAGGTATACACGTGCCAAATTTGGTAGCTGTAGGTCAAACGGTCTGGCCTGTAGAGTGCCAACACACACACGCACGCATACACACACACACACACATTGAGCTTTATTGTAAGTATAGATTAACTAATGGATTAATTGTTAAACCAATGAAATGTGAATTTCAGTACTTTGTTTCAATTCTTATTTTGGGAATTATAAAGGAACCAACGACAGTATATCCACTTTCTCGTATATTCTCCAATAATATCTTATTCGTCTTCCTCCGAATAAAATCGTGACCTTGGATAAAACCGCGAAATACCCCTCTTTGATAAAATTATGACTATTAATAAGAAATCAGTGGAATTTTTAAAAATTTAAATCATTTTTTTGAAATTTTATTTCTTTTAATATTGAGTGCAGTGATAGTATAGGTAAAGTTGGTTCTACTTGCAATAAAAAGTATAAATCAGCTATTAAAAATCATTGTACAAGTTCGAACTAAAAAAAATCAAATTTATCAAATGCCTGACTTTCAGATCAAATTTATGCAAAAATCTGAAAATTTTTAAAGCTCCAATCAACAAGTTTGGACGAATACAGAAAACAGAATTAAATTGGATTATGCGCAACTACATCCTAGCATCTTTGTCAATATGACAGTATTGAAATCATCTTATAGACATGCCATCATCATCCATTCATAATGTAGGAAATTTAATGGGAAAATAATCAATGAAGAGTGATTGTAATGATAATGAACTTCTCAAAATGGGAAGTTATCAATAGAAATGAATTTCATGCAGGTTGAATCCCAATTCTAAATTAATCAAGAGAGCAGACCAGATGTGTCTGGAGAATTAAGGGTGCCCAGAATTAAATCCACATTAACACGTATAACATGGCTCGACAGTATGTCTCTTAGACTTAAGCATTATGTCACTAAACAGTCAATGAAGTTCATGAAACTCTTTAAAGACAGTACCCATCTAGAGATAATACACTTTAATACGCAAATAAAACAATACGAGAAAATAATTTAATGCATAGATAAACACGAGAGTCTACAAACATATTGTTTAAGTATAAAGTTTTTCATAGTTAACTTTTCTTGAGTAATAATAATTCTGAGCAATTTATCCAAAAAATGTTGATTGACCCTTTGATTTCATTTTTATGTATTTTAATGTCACAAACCCAAAATTGTTCGTGCTTCATCAAAAACAACCAGAGGGGTTGCCTTTCTAAAATCTTCTAGTTTACACTCTAAAAAAGATGTTATCCCAGAGAACGCCTTCCAAAGCATTGGCGTATAAAACATGCAAAATATTAACCTTTGGCATGAATTTAGCATTTTTACTCAATCTATCGTGTCATCCTTGGCGAGTTATTTGGTGATTAATCCTTGGCATGCATTAATGGTACCTAAAAATCGAATTTATGTTTTAGACACGTCTGAAACAAAAATTTGACACAAAATTTCCCTTGCAGTCACAAAATACTGTACCAAATTTTATATATTTAAATCAGTGGGGTTTTTGAATCATCGCATTTGCATATTTTTGAAAGTACAGACCGACAGACAGTTGCGATCTGTAGTTGCTTTTGGCTCAAAATTTGAAGGTGTCTGCATTATAGATATTAAAACTCTGTATTGAATTTATTTCAATCTGACACTTCATTTTGTACTTATCGTGTTAAATTATATACAAATAGACATTCGACATCCTCTGAGCGGATTTTGCTCAAAATTTGGTATAAAGACCTCATACCAAATTTCACCCATCTAGATTAAGGCGATTTTGTGATATCTTTGTCGTAGCAAGATAGACATTTTCCAAATATGTGTTTATCGAAAAGTTTAAAACATAGATATGCATCAAAATCTTGATTTCGAATTTTTTGACGATTATTATACTTTCTCTATACAATAAAGTTGAGAAACTAAAATCGAGTTCGCATTATAAATTTCCGGTAATTTCGAATCTGATACACTAGGTTAATAATAACATTTCCATTCTGATAAATTCCTGGTAACTATTTATAATTTTACCATCGAGGCGTATAATAATCATGATAGAAAATTTTTAATTAAACAGTTTTAGAATCAAGTTCTAATGTATTCCATGCATGCATACACTTTTTGAATTTACTAATGCAATAGCTCAGTTCCAATACATACAGCTGTTCTTTTCTAGAATGCAAAGTGTTTTTTTTATTACCTTGCCTTTTTCTCAGCACATGATGCCAGCTACTGTTTACTGTACAAAGCTTATTAAATACCCTTAAATGCGTTTAATTTAATTATGATGCGATAATTCCCCTTCATACCAGCTCTCAGATACAAAGAATAAAAGTTTCTTTAATACACATGGTGATTGATAAAGTCCTTTTAAGTCCTCTAAAATCAAAGCGGCCTCTCAAATAGCCAGGAAATCAACCGGTACCTAGAATAAAAAGACTATGCTGAATTTATTAGGGAAGTTTACAATGCCCCTAACGGTGAAATATGGTAATTATAAAAATAATTCAAAGCAAAAAAAGATAGGGTAAGATATCCTTATACGAAAAATGTACGTTGTACCACATTAAAAACATAAGAAAAAGTTTAGTGGAGTAATGTGAAATTGGCGGAGGTATTTTCAATTAAAACTATGAATTTTCTGTAATTTTGGAAAAGGGTTCGTCCTTAGTTGAAAAATGTATTCTCTGATGTCATCATATATTTTTTTTTCAAGTTAAGAAACGATAAAGTAAAATTTAAGCAATGAAAAAAAATGGCAATAATTTTTTAATGTCAATAATAATTTTTAAAACAATCTAGAAATGGGGGGAGAAGGCCAAAGAAAATTATTTTTATTTTAAGACGGAACTTTTTCAAATCAAGAAAACTTCATTAATTTTAATATCAAATATTTCCCCCAATTTTATAATTTAGTCCGTGAAACTTTTCCTGTGGCACTGTTTACTATAGTGTAAAGGTCATTCCTTTTTACTATGATATAAAATACACTTTTCCAACTAGACTTTTTGGACGATCTCCTTTAATTTTTGAGATATTCTTCATAACTTTCTAATTTCGCCTCTACGAGCGCTTTTAACTATCACAATACAATTAGAAAGTCACTTTTCTAAAGGTGCACGTTACTTTCCTGGCTATACAAGATGACATTTTGAATTTAAAGAACTTGCAAGGACTTTACCAACCATCCCATATATTTACAATACTACTGATGCTTTTACACTATCGCTCTAATCCGTATAGTATTTTATCCTTTCAACAAGTGTCCAAGTGAAACCGTATTTAATCTAATGCCAATCCAATTGCACAATCGGAAACCACATTGTCGGAAGGCCATAGCGAAATGATTTAAAAATGAAACAGGTCAAGTTCTAAATTGTCGTCTCTTGCAGAAAGGAATTTCATTACAAAATTCCCTGAGCGATCGCTACATTGGGTTCGTCACGTTCCTTCATCAGCGAATCGATATCGCTTGGCCGAGGAATGTTCCCTATCCGACGGCTTGCCTACGCATGATCAATGATTGACATTCCTTTATTAAGAAAGGATTGAGCAGAGTTTTAACTCATTCGAGGAGAAATATTGTATTAGTGAAGAGAAGGTTAATTTGTCTTTATTTGTGTCCGCAAAGTGTGGTTGGCTTTGCGCTGGAAGTTACTACAAGAAGCCTCTTTCTGTTATGTTAATTAGGGAGATTTGATAATCTGGTTGTGGATGTTTGAAATGTTAATATGTCCCTCTATTTCCGGGACCTGGATTCGTGAAGGGGTTTACAATAGTCTCTCCATATTCAAGCAAGCCAAATTTACATTGATTGTAACTTCATGCTTTTTCATGCAGAAAATGATAATATCGGAATCGATAAATTGTTTAATTGTTTCTATACGTTTTTTGACTTGTCTTATTACAAAAAAATCATTTGTTGAATTTTAATTGTTATTTTAAGTATGAAATGTCGATATGATGTCATTTCTATGTTGTCATCACAAAATCATTGGTTTTCATCAAATTCTGACACAATTTTTGTCAGCTTTACTAATTTTTCACTCTAATACATAATCGATTTTTATCAGTAAATTAAAATCACAAAAAAGCAGTCTATGCCACTACAGTTCTGCAGATTGAATGAAAGTATTATATACATTCTTATTTTAGAGTTTACGAGAAATTCAACAGCGAAGTTTAGTAATCGTCAAATATTTGATATCGGGATCTTGATGAATCTCCATGTTTCAGATCTTCCTTATTCTACTCCCTTTTTCAGATCTCCCCATATTTTGGGTATTATAACGGCCAGTCTCTCTGTATATTTATCTGTGAAAAAGATCTCTTTAATTTAAATGGATGAAATTTATTACATAATTTTACAAGAAATTTATAAATTTCAAATCAAATTCTGAGCGAAATCCATTCATATGCCCATATGTCTGTCTGAATGCAACTGAACACGATAACTATAAAAGGCAATGCAAAGAACTAGATAAATGAAATCTGGTACATAGATTTACGCGTACAAATTGTGGATTCATAACAAATTCCGAAGTGAATTCTCCTCTGTAGGTTTGTACATTCACATGCGTGTAAATGCGATATCTCAAAAATGCAAGGGCATAGATAAGTGAAAATTGGTATGTGATCTGTTCACTAAAATTGTAATTTTTGGTCGAATTTTGGTTTCAGTAGGATTATAAAATGCATATTTGGTTTTATTTATTATATTTCGAAGGACAAAACGCTCACGTGTGAGATTCTAAAAATAAAATTATAACTTGCCTTTAATCCGAAGGAAGTAAAGAATAACCTTTTATTAAGGAGAATTTGAGAAAAGAAAAGTCATTCTCTCAGGTTAATTTTCACCTATACTTAATTCTCTTACCGTCTGTCCGCTCAACTCATTGAAATTTCTAATATAAAATATTGTAGCATGATATGTATAAAAGTAGTTTTGTTTGCTTCGTCTAGCTTGATTGTATCAGTCGCAGCATTTTGCACATAGAGATTTATAGACAGAATTTACAAAAAGAATGTAGCCTTAAAATCATGATCACATTAACAAAAACAAAAATGAAAATTTTGTTTTGGAATTAGGGTCTAATGAAAGCAATTAATTTATCATAAAGTTATCATTGGTAAAAATACACCACTGAAATTTTCGATGCAATAATAAAATAGACTTGCACTTCTTGCTATAATACCATGCTTTGTTACATAGGGAGTATGATTTTGAAAAACATATTAGAATTAAAAAGTTGAAGCGTCATTGAAAAATTAGCATCAGTGATATTCTAATTATCATTCATTTTATTTTATATTGACTTAAAGAGGTTTTTGTGCAAAAATATGGTTCAAAATAATGGACGAAAAATATTCAATTTTCTTTTAATTTTTAAATTTTTAAGGATCTAATTAAATTTTTTTTAAAGTACGATTTTTCTTACTGAGCTACTACTACCCAAGAAGTAATCATACCAATAAGTATCAAATTTAGATGTTTACGGCCCAACGAAATATTGCGTTTCGTACTTAGCCATAGTAATTTACAAACATATTTCCATTCAAAATAAATATAAGTGTGTCAATACACAAATTTTTCTCTGAAAAAAAGCAATTAGATCAGATTATAATTAAGCTAGTCAAATGAAAATTTTAATGGTTTTTTCAACACGAGTAAGACATTACTTGTTTTTACATTTGCTAACATTATTTTTTATTTTAGCGTAAAAATAATACTAGCATTAAAATTTTTCGGATTATTTTTTAGTTATGCTTCAACTTTGCTTACTAACAAACGCCTCGTATAATGAATTTCAGTTCGCTTTCATAAAAGTCCTGATATATTCGTAATAATTGGTAGAAAACATTATCTACATTCTAGGCAGACGCAATTTAAATAATATTTGTGTTTTACTTACTGAAAGTACACATTCGTATCTGCCAGTATATGATAAATAAGAAGAGAGAAAAATCATGATATTTCTTCAAGATAATATAAGGGGGGAAATTTCATCCCTAAAACCAAGTTATTGATGGCTTTGCATAACAAGAAGGGAGGCCCTCGAACAAAATTTATGACGGCGTTCCTATCACGGAAGATGACACAAACTGTCATAAGGCATAATGAGAACCTGCGCGGGCAACTTCTTTAATGATATGAAGCTCAGAAGAGGCGGATTTGACTTTACTTCAGAAAAATACTTATCCTTAAATAATGACTGCTTCGTGATTTTTTTTATTTATTTCATATCAGATATTCAGTACATCTAATAAAATCAGTCTTGTGCACGTTGATGTTACGGTTATTATCTTAAGATAAGAATTTTATTTTCTGAATTGATGGCAATTTTGGATTTACGTGAAGTTAATTTGTGGGAATTTTCGAATGAAGATGAAATAATAACCATAATATATTAGACAATATCTTAATTTCCGACCTTTTACAGATTTTTTTAAATAAGAGTAAACCAGGGGAAGTAGTTTTTCAAAATTTACTAGCCTACTTTATGATACTAGTGTCATTTCTGGACACTGACATTGGATAAAGCCATGAATGCAGCGATTGCTCAGATTTTTATTTTCAGAGTCCCACTCAAGAATTGGCAATGCGTAATGTAATAAAGTTTGCACTTATACGTTTAATCGCATCACATTTCCAAATAATAGTTGCTGGATACCGATCTTTGGCATTAATCTTCGTTTTATTTAACAGATATTATTGAATCTTCGTTTTATTAAACTGACGTGGGATCCTTGGAGATTGTTTGGTGCCAAATCATCAGCAACCAAATTATAACATTTTGGAGCTAAATCATGAAGCATTAGCATGCGTTTAACAAACATGTGCCAGAAAATGGACTATGTATTCTTATGCCTTTTCCCAAGAGACTGAAATCGGAATTCGGCATAGTATTCGGCATATTTTTCACAATTGTAATCACAATGTCACATGCTAAATTTCATTTATTTAAACCATTTTTTAGCTATTATTTTTAATGCGTACGAAACGCACGTCGATAGATGATCAACAATTTGTCTGATTTGGCTTAAAATTTGATATAGATCACCCTTTTTGATATTATGAACCATATGAACCAAATGTTGTTTATCTTTTTTTATATTTTGCAATTATCGTGTATTTTCTGGGAGTAAAATTCGTTAAAATTCGTATATTTTAATGCTTACAAGACGCACGTCGATAGATGATCAACAATTTATCTTATTTGGCTTAAAATTTGATGCGGATCACCCTTTTTGATATTATGAACCATATGAACCAAATGTTGTTTATCTTTTTTTAATTTTGCAATTATCGTGTATTTTCTGAGAGTAAAATTCGTTCAAAATTCGTTAAAATTCGTATATTTTAATGCTTACAAGACGCACGTCGATAGATGATCAACAATTTATCTTATTTGGCTTAAAATTTGATACAGATATTACTTTTTGATATTATGAACCATATGAACCAAATGTTGTTTATCTTTTTTTATATTTTGCAATTATCGTGTATTTTCTGGGAGTAAAATTTGTTCAAAATTTCTTATAAATTTATAAAATTAGTGTTAATTTCATGTGCCAAATTTTATCCGTCTGGATCAAAATATTTTTATATTGTCCATTCATAGACAGATAAATAGAACGAATGAAATAAAGACATAATTTTAAAAAAATTTTTTATTCGGACTCAGAGAAATCTGAAACGTGGATATTTGTCAAAATCTTGAGGTCAAATTATCAAATAATTTTTAATGATTATACCATAAAAAGGTGATTTTCAAAAAGTACGCATTCCACTTTAATATTTAACAGCCAAAAAAATCAATAATCTTGGGGAGAAAGCTGGTTGCCGAAGGCTGACAGTATCATAATAATACTAAATATATTATCATTCCAAGCATTTTAAAAGAATAAGACCATGACTGGAAAAAAATTAAAAATTGTTTATGAAAAGAGAGCTTCTATATATAGAGGCATGTAAAAAAAAAAAATTTCAAATTCTGCTAACTCAATGTATAAACAACCTCATTGGAATATTTATCTTCTAATCTCGTTAACATAGGATATTACAAATTTGTTTATATGAAATTTAGTTTATAGTATAGAAGTCTGCTTTGAAGGAAATATCAAAACATATTTACATTTTTTTTAATTATTTTTCTGTTAATTAATATTTGTAAATAATTTTCAGATCTATCATGCATAAATTGCAAACATTTTTTTTAAATAATTTTGTAAACAAGATTGTTTCAGAATCATGCAGAATTTCTTTAATATAATCTCGAAATTTTTCTTCAGTGCAAATTTCTTATATTTAATTTATTATTTTGTTTATTCAGTATATTGAAATTATAAAAATTAAATGAATAACGCATGATAAAAACAAAGACGCAATTATATGTTTCAACAAAACTGTCATTCCTGATTTACAGGGTGGTTATAATTAAGGTTCCACATTAAATTGGTCATAAAAGGAAAACTATTAGACCAAATGTTATCACACTTGGCAATAATTTAAAGGAGTTCATGGAAACTTCTTTTCTGCTTAAAAAAAGTTCGAAAACTCACCATCAGATGTAAAGACACCGGTTTAAAATGTGTTTAATCGTTTCTGAAATGTGTCACAAAGCATGTTCAATGTATGTTATATCAAAAGCACTGTTTCTGATTATAAATAATTCAGCGGAGCTAAAAAAAGCAATACACAGACATGTGCGTAACTATCCTCCTGAAATTCTAAGAGCTACTGTCGAGAATGCAGCAATGCGATTTAACTTGCTTTCAAAAAATGGTGGACGCCACATTCAACATGCTTTCTAACACTTCAGAAACGATTAAATACATTTTAAACCGATATCTTCATGTCCTATTTTGCTTAACAATATTGCATATGGCGTCATTTCTCCCCTGGTGTTGAATTTTTGAACTTTTTCTTTTTTTGGTGAAAAAGAAATTTTCATGACTTCCTTTAAACTATTACAAAGTTTGATAACATTTGGTCCAGTAGTTTTCTTTTTATGACCATTTCAAAGTGGAACTTTAATTATAACCACTCTGTACTTTAAAATCTATGTCTATTACTCAAATACTAGTCACCTTATTCTTCAGTCATCGAAGATTTATGATTGAGAAAATCCTACTATTCATTTTAAAACTTCTCCAAAAAAAAAAATTTCAACTTAAATTAAATCTTTGAAATATTGGCTTTTCGAAGAGTAATCCAATACTGCATCGTAATCTTCAGTTCAGATTGAAATTTTTTTAACGTTGTTTCGAATTGAAATTACAACGCATATTCTTTCTGCACGCTTGAATAAATACCGAAACTAAGAAATGAGAATCATTTTCTAGATTCTGTATTTCGAGAGTTAACTCTTTAATCGAATTGCAGGTTGCTGGATGAAAAGATATCCTTAAAAGATATATTCTTCAAATAAAATTATATTATGTAAGATTGCTTCATCAGGCAGATTTAGCATTAAACGGACGTTCATGGTATTCTGGGCATAAAAAATTATTTTTGATTGCTCCATTTGATTTTGATGTAGATGTGCCATGCAGCATCTTTTTATACCCTAAACTGAACATTTTTTTCTCAATCCCAGAATAATGGTGAGATATATAGTAAAACTATTAAAAAATATAATGCTAAATTTAAATATATAATTTTATTCTGCTAGTAAAAAAATTAAAAAATGAATTAATATCCAATTAATTACTATAAGAAATATGAAAATAAAAATAATTGTAATGATAAATGCTTAATTTTACTTCTTTAATAAAAATAATGGGAAAAATACATAAATGGATGCAAAGGAAAAAAAATCAAAGATAAACAAATCAATCTTAACATTAATTTTATTTTAGTAATAAAAAAACTAAGCATTTAAATTATGAATTTATATTCGTCGAAATGATAAGTGCAAAAATTCATCGAAATTATAAGTGCAATCCTAAATAGGCTGTTTAATCCCCTCCCCTATCGTGCCTAGGTTTCCATACAAAACATAATGGCCATACCTGAATACCTTAAAAACTTCTTTTGCCTTTCCTTACTCATCCCGCAAAATCTACAGTTCATCATTAGAATGAAGTTAATTCGATCCTGCAACAATTCCTCATTCCTCAGGAAAATGATAAAAGGCATACATAGACAAGTTATTTCTCATTCGCATGTCTGAGATGCAGTAATGAGTAGAAAGTACCCATGACAACATTGAAGGTATTTTGAATTTAAATGCTTAATTTTATTTCAGTAATGGAATACTATAGAAAAATTTAAGATAATCAATTGACTTTAAGGAATACAGGAAAGTTAGTTTTGAAAGGCTTTTAGAGAAATACTCTAACGAAAAGTATCACCCAATGGCAAGAGCTAATGAAGTTTAAAACAGAAATTAATATTTAATTATTAGTAATTTCTATTTAAAATAAAACTGAATGCGTTTTAGAACAGATCTTTTGAACTAAACCTACCAAACTAGATACATATATAGTTTGGAAAATGGGATTGCGTGTTAGAAGAGACCTTTTGAACGAAACCTACCAAACTAGACACATATATATTTTGGAAGATGGGGTTGTTTATCTCAGAGTGGATTTTTCCCCTTTTTTTATTTTTAATCAAAATTTCAAACAAAATTTTGTCACTTTTTCGCGATAAATTCCGAAAAGGTCGCAGCACATATGTTATTTTTTTTTATTATCCTAAAATTCTAAATATTATCGTTCAGTAATACTATTTTTATTATATAATTTTTTCCAATTTTAAATTAATTAAAAAAAATATTTTCAAAATATAACAAACGTATTCCAAAATATACAATACATTTTATTGCTAAAATGAAACTCAAATCGTTTCCATTGTCGTTGCTAAAATTTCATCTTGACATTTTTTTCCAGTGATGGTGATCTATATATAAAGATTTAGCTTCTTTTTTTTTCATATTGAATAGGTTTCAATAAAAAGCATGATTAATAAATTTATATTTTATTAAATCTATAAAGTCATGATTTTAATAAAGTCTTTAATTAACCTCAGAATCCTGCAAAGGTGAAAGTTATATGGTGGCCTTTATAGTGATATAATTGGATATATTGTCACGTAGGTTCTTTAGTGCGGAACTGAATGACACACAGGAGAAGTAGAGCTAAACCAATTTATCAACTCAATTCCGAACTGAGAACACAGTGACTGACAGATTTTCGGCTTTTATACTAACAGGGGAAGTTCCAGAATACTTTTCTGGAGACAGTAAGAAAAGTCCAGAACACTTGTCTGGTAAACTTAAAGAAATGTCCAGAATTTTCTGGAACATGAAATAAAGGAAAACTTAAAATCAAGGAATTAAATATTTACACAGACTGCGAATCGCATTGTCTTTAGCGGGATTCGAACTTACAATCTCTTGATTAGGAGACCAGTGCTATGACCCTTCTGCCGTGGAGCGTCAACTGCCTCTTTTCAATGCGGCAATATAGCTGGTGTCCCGAAAAGGGATGATGGATTTTGAAAACCAGTATTAAAAAAAAGACAGAATGTAGTGTAGAAATGTACCGTTTGCGACATTACTCTTGGTAAATCAGGGAATTTTACTCCAATAAAATTTCAAATCATTTAATATTGCCATCAACATGTAGCACTGCGTAATTGGAAAAATAAAATCCGATAGAAAAATGTTTCTAGCACTGTTTCAAAAAAAAAATTTGTTGCAATGTTTTTAATATAACCCCCATTGCAGTAACAGCGTCTCGCAGCCTGAGACAAAAATGGATACAGAAGATACGGAACGCTTTCATGTACAATATCGCAAGTACTTAATTTTAACTACGCCTTTTGCAAATCGCCTCGACGCACATTCTGTCTTTTTTATTATTATTATTATTGATTTTTAAAATCCATCAGACATTTTTGGGATACCTGGCAAATATAGAGACAGGTAATTATTAATAAGCAGAACCTTGTAAGAATGCTAAAAACAATGAATTATATGTCTAATCTGAATTAAAAGTTTAAAACTATTTTACTGAGGAAACTATTAAGATTAAGTTATAATAAATATTTAACTGAATTTTTTAACAATCTCAGTGGATCAACTGGTCAAGAAAGGCGGTTGATGGAGAATATTCACAAAAAGGCAAAATCATGTATGGATGTCTTCTAAGATTGTAATGCACGTAATCTCACTCTATACCGTGATATCTCGTCTTCTTCGTTCTCGTCTTTTGACGAGTAAACGACTTTAGAAACAAAACGTAGAGAACATTTAACTTATGTATAAGCTGAAATCTATTTCATTATATTTCATAAATTTTAAAAACTGCTATTGCCTAATTAAATTATTTTTATAACTTTCCAACTTTAAAGGGATATTATACCAATTAAATATTTTATTTAAATTGTTGGTCATTAAACTTGTCACAATTTTATATGATCCAAAATGGGGAGCGACGCAAATATGCTTCACAAGAGATTAGTCTCAACAAAAAGAATGCGATTTATAAAATCTGTTCATTTAACAATGAAAACTAGAAAATTAAATTTTTCAGATAAATTATTTGATAAAACTGTTTCTTGTTTAAAGAAAAGGAAAAAAAAGCTTCAATTAATTTTATATTGTAAGGAATATTGTGCAGATAAAAAAATTTTAGTAATCTAATTCGAACAAAGAAAAAAATTGATTGAATTCAATACCTTGAATATTTTAAAAAAGGATTTGAATTATATATGATTTAATTCACTTTCTTAGAAGCGTTCATAGAAATGGTTGGTAAAAATATGCTTGGTAAATATTAAATATTGAATAAAAATTTAATTAAATAGTTTCTTTTTTCGAAAAAATTGTTTCAAATAATGTTGGATGCGGATGACTAAGTAAAGGATTTAAAAGTACTTGTAATTTCATTTCTGAGTTTTTGAATTTGGTTATTAAGTAGAATTCATAATTGATATAGAAAGCTACAGAAAAGGGTATACCTTTGAATCGAAAGAAAATATATAATGAATACCCTTCTTGCAGTTAATTTAGTGTAATTTGCATTGAAGTCTGCATTTGAAACGGTTGAATAATTTTGAATTAAATGAAAATTGAGATTTTCGATTAATAACGTTGAATTGGGGTAGTAAAAAATAATTTTCTAGAAAAAATTTCTAGAAATTGATTAGTTAAAAAATAATTTTCTTCTTCAAAATACATATATTTTTCAAACTACTTCACTTTTTGTAACAGTTAATAACATCATTTTAGAATTTTTTTTTAAATTTCAAATATTGAATATTTTGGAAAAAACTAGGTTATTTTTCCAATTGCTTTTAGACGAAAAATGTATGGGATTGACCTTCTTTGAATATAAGTTAAAAATACTTAATGAATTCGAAATTTTATACATTACATGCTTCATAAACAATGCTATTTTATTAACTATTTAAGCTTTGAAATAGTGAAAGCTGAGATTTTCACTATTTGAAATATCCGCAAGTGGCTATTGAAAAAATTTTCGATTTACATAAGTGCACTGAGCAAATATAAAAATTTACCTTTTCGAAATATTTGCAATTGAAATGCTTGTATTTGCAACTTTACTTTCAAATAAAAGTTTCCTATGGAGTTATTCTATTAGATATTTGATTCTGAATTCCAAATATATATGAAATCAGAATTGAAGAAACTATCCTTGTTTTTAAAAAATTCGTATGACTGCTTCGGCCAATGTCGCAGTCATTACAATAAAACTGAGTTTTTAAGAAGTTGTAAACTAACGTCCTTCGATGTTTGAATATTATTGAGTTTAAAAAACTGATTTCGTTTATAATTGAGATTAGCTATTTTTTTTATTATTATTTCAATTTAAATTCGTCAGTAATTCGAAGTTTTTCCTCCGTTTCCATGAAATTCTAATAAACTTAGTGTAAAATATCTCCTGTAATTGTAATTTATTTAATTGATTCAAAATTAAAACAAAAAAGTGAGAAACAATTATTTTGCTTCTAAATTGTTTTTCTTCGTCCTGATTATCCGGAATTATTTCGGATTCGTATGTACCGCCCGAGAAAACTCAGACATAGCAGAATTTGTCGGTGCGATTTCATTCATTATATTTGTACTCGTCCTTTAGAAAGAAAGAAAACATTCTACTTTGATTGGCAGTTGTTTTAGATTTGTTGGAAATATTCGCTGTTAGATGGAAAGATAGAGTATATGCCTTGCTTGATTGTATGTACTGCGAATGCTGGATAAGTAAATATAGTTGTAATGAAAAAGAGTAAAAAATTTTCGATTGCGTATGAGAGCGAAAATAATATAGGTAGTTTTCATGATAATAATTATGAAGAAATGGACTTTAAATATACTGGACAAACAATTTCATTTACCCGAGATAGTTCGGGAAAGTAAACCGATGTAAATAACTAGAAACTTTCACACCTGAAAAAAATTAAAAATTCTACTTAAAATCCGTATGTCTTTTTTCAGATCTTTATACTTAAAAATGGAATAAAAAATTAAATACATCTGACCGTGTACTTGCCATGCGTATTCTATTTTACGGAGCAATTCAATAAACAAGCAAGAGTGATCTCGCCGAAATTTTCTCACATACTTTCCAATAAACGTCTTATTTCCCCTCCTCCTACATAAAATTGCTACTTTGTAATAAATGTTTTATAGGACTCTGACTATCAATAGCTATTAAATAAATATACACGATTTTTTGGCATGAAAGCATTTTAACTTAATTTTTTTATTGTGAATATTTATTTTGGATGCGTATTTTCTGATCGATTAAAATCAAAATTTAACACGGAACTAAATTTGCAGTCTCAAGATCAGATTCCAAATTTCATAGATTAAAGTTATTCCGTATAGGCATACGAAAGTACAGACCGACAGAAGATTAACCCTTTGATAAATATAGTTCAATATTTGATAGGAATGTAGGAGTTAAATGTTAAGCCTGTGTACCAAATTTTGTATATATAGCTCTTTATGTTTTGCATTTGTCGAATTCATTTGTATTCGAACAATCAAATAGGCATATTTCATCTCTAAGGACTTCGTTCAAATTATGATAGAAATCTATAAACTTGCTTTAAAAACTATATACCAAATTATATCCTTCTAATGCAAAAGCGTTTTTGACTTATTGCGCTCACAGACATAATGCCAAAAATGTGTTTTTAGAGCTTTTGGAATTTCGAGCCCTTTCTCTATTTCAGCTTGTATATTATAATTTTTAAACAAAGATTTATTAGAGGAAAATGCACACATTAACTTTTTACTGGCTTTAGTTTGAACAGTTAGACAAGCTTCATTTTCGAACTGAAAAAGTGAAAAATAGTTCAAGCATTGCAAAAACAAAAGTATATGCCATGTGCCGTCAGAATCTTTCAAAACAGCAATTTGTTATCCATGCACGATCATTACATGTAGCCCAAAGTCATTCTAGAGAAAGTTCAGTTTTATAAAATTATGAAAATTAAGACAGTAATTTTGAGAAGTAGTCGAAGTTATTGTGTTATAAAGTCTTCAGTAACATGCCATCTAAGCATCTGAGGATTGACTTCAGGTGATATTAAATTACAAAATTGTTGGCTTCAAGAAAAATTGCGGTATCCTTAAGTGGACGAAGAGTTTTTAAATTAGAAACTAAGTATTTGTAGGTGTTGTTTATAATCTAAAAATAATGAGTGTTTAAAAAAACTTGGTGTTACTTTTAAATTCACGAGATAAAAAAATTTCTTTGAGAATCAATATGTCGTATTATTTATTTGTTTTAAGTTTAAAGTCACGAAAACTTTTTAAAACTCTATTTCAAGAATCATATGAAATTTAAAGGATTATTATTAACAAAATAATTAAAATTAAAATAATTAAATTCATTTCCTTCACATAAGAGTTATTACATTCGCATAATACATAATTTTATTCAAAATTTATTACCAGTTTATACATAGTAATAATGTCTTGTCTCATAGTGTATGTACATGTTCTATGTTTAGTGTCTTAGCTCTGAATTATTGATTGGCCTTGCTCAAATACTATTGCACCCATTTCTCACAATACTTGCTATACAAAGTCATTAGCATGCGCAGTTACATTTTATTCATAGAGCTTTTATTTTCATTTTAGCTGCCTTTGATGACCAGCTTGTTCACCGTTAATAATTTGCGTTTAATTTCAATTAAATCTTTTATGCATAACTTGATTGTTATTTATCCATTAAAATATTTTTAGACATCAATTTATGACTTGCAATAAAACCTTGTAGTTTCAGTTGGCTTGCATTGTTCTCGTTACTGTGTATATAAACCATTCTAATGAAGTCAAATCTCAAGGCATCATAGTGCTCTTAGAAACTAACTGTCCAAGCCATCGCACTTACGTGGTAATGTAACTTCATTTTCTTATTCTTCCTATAAATTATTCAGAAAATGAACAGAATCCTTTTACTTTGTCTTTCAATTAAGAAAGAAAAAATCACGTGATTAAATATTTAATAAAACAATAAAAATGGTATAATTTCATTTCTATAATAAAATGTATTTTTCTAAATGATGCAAAAAAGTTAAAACTGCCCAAAATTTAGAAAAAAAAACTTGCACGATAATTAAATCGATATTATTGAAAAAAAAACAATTTTTTAATTCTAAAATCAATTTTGTTAAATAATTTTTTCCGGGAGATAATGCGAAAAAAACATCAATATCTCGCTTAATTTATATCAAGAATATATTTTTTTTTTAATTAGCTCTGAGATGAGCATTTTCTCCCTCGAAAATACGCCCATGCCCGATTCTTTAACTATGTATCAAATGCTCTATATTATAGAGTGCCAACATGCACACGTATATACTTTTACTATTAATAGAAATTCGTATTTCAATTGAATTTCAAAATTATTTAGAATTATTTTAAGTTTTCTAATGGAAAATGAATTTAATTCATATATATAAAAATAATCTAATTATAAATAAGTTTATTAAATTATTCTAAATTATTAAATATGGGACAATGAAATTGTGAATGAGATTTTAGAGCAGATATAAGGGAGAATCTTCATATTTTGAAAAAGAATTTATAGAAAATGATTCTGGTTCCTTTCTACACCCCTGAGGTTACTTGTCTTCTCTTGCCTCATAATCAATAAAAGGGATTTTTTTTTTTTGTGGGGACAAAAAAATAACAACAATCTACCCAATGATCAAAGGAAAAATAGAATAGTGTAATGGAATACTTAATTCTTAATGTATATGTCATTCATTATTTGAATTTGTTGTTATGAAAAGGATGAAATTCTGCATTTATATACCGTAACGAAAAATTAAATATCTGTAAAACGATAAAGAATATCTTAAAGCAAATATGGAATTTTGAGAGACGGAGTAAGTTCAAGTATCTTTCTCTCTGATTATGGATAAAAATTGTGGAGTCCAGTGCAAATCAGTAACTGTGTGGCTTAAAAAACAAACTTTTAACTCAGCTAAACTAATTAGCAGGAATCTTCATTGAATAAAAATCAATCCTTCTTAAACTGATTGATTCTGTTTGCTATGCCATTCGTGCTGCAATTGATTACATTGTAAATAAACCGAACTAAATATTACATTTCTGCATTTTTCAGCAATAATCCATATTTAAAAAAAACATTCTGCTTGAAAATGACTGATTCCTATTTTAGTATATACTTAATCATTCGCATTGCAATAGATTATATTATGAATAAATAGAACTGAATATTAGAATTTTTTTTCATTTTCTTGGAACAATAATTTACATTTAATACTAATCAACCACCTGATATTGATTAGTTCTGATTTAAGCATATATCGAAACATTCATGTTAAATTGTTAAATTCAGAGAATAACGCTGATTATTATCAGGTATTTCAATCATTTCCGCTTATTAGAGCAGGCATTCGATAATGCACTGACTTCGAATTAATCGGCGTATTAACCTTTCACTAATGATGCTATTCAAATCGATTCACTCAACATGCAATCGTATTTAAACAGAATAGAATTATGTACCATTTCATGTAAAATGTTTCTTACCAATCATCCAATTTTTACGAGGTCAAATTAGATTTCAGTCCAACGTTTCAACTAGAATGCCCTAGATGAGATGTCAATCCTTTTATTGCGATTGTTCATTCTCAAATGACACATTTAAAAACTCGTGCTTGATTACATTGTAGGCTCTAAATATATATTCAGAACGGAAAAATCCAATCGATACTTGCCGTTTTGAGTTGTTGTTTAGATTAATTAAAACTTAGAATTTGAAAAAAAAATAAGAATAATATCAATTATGACAAAAAAAAGTAAAATTAATTTTTATTCCATTTATATATTCCCTAAAATTGTATATCAAAGTTTGGGCTATCACGCTTAAAATTTTAAAAAAAATGCTGACATAATAAAGCAAAAATATTTAATTTAACAAAATTAATTCTGTGAACTTGCACTTTAAAATATGGCATTCAGTATGAATTATTACTAAAACGCTATGGCGAAATAGATGTATGTTAATTAAAGTGAATTAATAACGATATTTTCTCCTAGAATTGCATCCTGTATTTTGACTTATGGCACTTTTCAAGCCCACTGACAGTTATCTGTCGGCGATGTAAGCCGAGTGAGCGTCTCATTTTTTCAGTAGCGCCAACTAGAGCCAGGAGTACAACTTAGCTACTTCATGCGTCACATTCGCTTGCACAACCCCTTTTTACAGCGGGGGAGGGGGGCACATTTACACACATCAAAGATGGAACACACAACAACCATGCCCGAACCAGGACTCGAACCCGGGATTCCCAGAGCGCGGGTGAGAAACGCTACTCCTATGCCAGGCCGCCGGAGGAGTTACATGTAATCCGTTATTATAATCAGATTATATTAACTGTATATCTATTATATATTAACAAATATAACAGATTATGTAACAAAATAAGGATTGTATTAACAAATGTTGTTGTTTAATCGATGTATCATCCTTTTTTTTTAGTTTAATATCTACTAAAAGTTGTTACTTTTTTCTCTTAATAAAATGTATCCCTCCATTTTCTTTGTTCAAACAGAATTTCAAGAAACAGAAAAATATTGTTTTTGTTAATCAATTTTATTTATGCGATTAAATTCACTGAAATAAAACAGGAATCAATAAATTCTTTCTTGTATTGAGACAGGACAATCAAATTTCTCACATAAAGATTTTAAAAGAAACTAAAACTGCTTTTCGATAAGTCAAGAAATCCCTAATCTAATTAATTTTTTCCTAAATTCTTGTCTAGAAAAGTTTGTATGCCTATTTTATTTATTCATGACTTACAATGCCTTCTGGAAATAGTCCTATATATGCCTCGTAATTTTTATCTATCTTGAATATACAGAGATATATATAAGAAAATATCTAAGATAACAATAAGTGCATATTGTTGACAATTTCGATCATATATTCGTATAAATTGATAGGTTGAATCACAATCTAACACAGAAATTGTCAGGGAAGGAATGTATGAAATATAAAAATTGTTCAAAAACGTATAAGAAAGTATGGACAGAAAAGCAAATTGGGGAACAGACAGGGCTGGATTTCAGCACTACTGATTTGAAATTTCAACTGCACACGGATGCGGATTTTGTCATAAATATTTCCACTGTAACTACATTATAAACGAAATATTGGGCTTTATCGTCACTTATCTGTGAATACAGTGAGGTTAGTGCATTTACATAAAAGTCATGGGATACCTCCTAATAACGTGGAAATCTTTTTGCTCGCCGAAGTGCAGCAAATCGTTGGACGTTCCGTGCAAAAATATTGAACCCTGTTGCCTCTACATATGTCCGTAATTGCGAAAGTGTTCCCGATGCAGAATTTTGTATCGATGATGTCCCATAAAGGCTTGATGGGATATATTTCGGGAGATCTAAGTGACCAAATCATTCGCTGGAATTATTCAGAATGCTCTTCAAACCAATCGCGAACAGCTGTGGCTCAGTGACATGGTCTACTGCCGTTCATAAACATTTCATCGTTGTTTGAGTACACGAAATCCACAAATAGCTGCAAATAGTCTCCAAGTAACTGAAGCTAAACATTTCCAGTCAATGATTGGTTCTTTTTTCCAGACGTATTGGATCCAACCGATATGATCACGAACCCAATAGAAACAACGTCTTGTTGTTAATAAAAGTGTTCACGTCGATCTTCTGTTGCCATGACCCAGTAAATCCAAATTACGGCGCTCTGTGCTAACGGACACATGCATCATACCTTGCACATTTAGACCTGCGGTTATTTCCGGTAAGGTTGCCTATCTGTTACCACTGACAATTTTACGCATTCATCGCTGGTTTCACTCATTAACTGTGGGCTGCTGGCCACTGTGTTCTCTATGTTGGGGATTTATACCTGAAATTTGATATTCTCTGTACGTTCTTAACACTCTGTATCTCAAACTGTAGAATCCCCAAGCAATTTATGTCTTATGCATCTAGCCCTAACTACCACTCAACATTGAAAGTCTGTTAATACCCGTCGTTAACATGAATAACGTCAGAAACGTTTTCTTATGAATTAATTGACAATTAATTAATTACAAACAAATTAAAGCCCTGTCAATGTACTGTCCGTTTATATATTTTATAGTGATATTATTACTATTCTGTATATCTTCATATTGCTATCCCATGACTCTTATCACCTGAATGTATAGTGGATGCAGCTTAGTGTCATTGATGTTATTGCGCCCATTTGCTTACCTATAGTAATAAATATCAAGTCCTATGGTTCCGAAACGAATAATTAAAATGCAAACAAAAATACTTGTTTGATTTGTTTAATACTTCATTTAAGGTTATTATGTTTGAAGTAGAAATGGGGCTCACATTCTATATTCGGACGTTCTGGGATTTTTAGATGGACAGCTATATTACCAGATCTGCCTTGAATTCATTTGAAAAGCCATTAATTATTGTTGCTTGCGATTGAATTATGAAGAAAAATATTGGGTTGTTCGGAAAGTAATTTCGTTTTTTTCCCGACAGAGGATTTAATTGTATTTTTTTGCACTAAACTTCACATTTAAGCCGTATAATTTTTATATGCTTTGAGAGCTCATATAGCAAGGCTTGTGTGTGAAAAATTCCAATTAATTCTACGCAGTAGTTTTTGGTTGGTGCCCTTTTTAATATGGAGAGCGATAAGCAGCATTTTCGACATATCTTACTGTTTTACTACAGAAAAGGTAAAAATGCTGTTCAAGCCAGAAAGAAAATGATCGATGTGTATGGAGAAGGTGTGTTGACAGTACGCCAGTGCCAGAACTGGTTTGCTAAATTTTTTAGACGGTAAAACCTTCACCTCAAATGAGGAGGACAAAAACCACCTCGATCAGTTTTTTGGCAGCAAAGACCAAAAATTTTATGAGCGTGGAATTATGCTACTACCAGAAAGATGGCAAAAGGTGTTAAACCAGAACGGCCAATATATAATTTAATAAAGTATTTGTTTATTATACGAAAACTGTCTTTCATTCCCACAAAAAAGAAAAAAAAACGAAATTACTTTCCAAACAACCCAATAGAAAAAAAAAAGAAATTATTTTTGTGTTGAATCTAAATTTGAGATTCTTTATAATTATAAACTTTTACCTAAAATGAGTTAACGCGCTATAGTGCAGATGAAAAATTCACAGCTTCTGGTTTGTAGAATTTTTAAAAATAATGCGTTTTTTGTGATCAAGATCCCGCAATAAACGATGGCGATTCGGACGGAAACGAATGGTTTGAAGAAACTTCTCCTATGAGCGCCGAATTGAAATATATTTTGAAACCTAGCATGCAGCTTCAACTCATTTTTAAAAAATAATACATAAAAGAACTGTTGAGAAATAATTGTCAATTATCAGCAATGAATTATTTTTTATTCGTTATTTTTTAAATAAATAACAGATATCCCTGAAGTAAATTTTTCCCTATGATGCGATAAATATCGTTCATTTGATCCAATTCAGTTAGTGTTATCAAGCGATTTATGCCATTAAAATTCTTGAATCATATTAAGCTGCAAAAACTGTAATAAGAACTTAAAAGCTAGACGTGAGCATGTACTGCTCAAGTGTAACGTATTGTCAAATAAATTATTTTCGACATCTCTTGTCACTTTTTTTTTTTTTGCAACTTTATATATTCCCTAACTTAACCGGGTAACCATTGTGGTCACATATTTCTTTATGGTTCTGCTCTGTTTTTGTGCTTCCTCTGTTTTTTAATATATTGTAGATTCATTTTTAAATAATTTTGCATTAGCAGTGCTTTGACCTGGCATACCAACGCTTTAATTTTATGAAAACATTGCTCGATTTCAAATTTTTGCAAGCATTCTATGGAATTCACTTGCAAAATCCATTCTGAAAATTCAAAATTGAAAATCATGTCGAACATCATTTCTAAACAATTAATTCAAATGCAAACCTTACTTTGTTTCGTAAGAAACACACTAAGTTTTCCTTTTCATTTTATTTAGTAAAATCCATACTTAAAATTCAATAATTAAAATTTCAAAAAAAAATTTTCATTTTATTTGGCAAAACCCACATTTATAATTCTACAGTTTGGATAAAATATAACATGTACTATGAATATCCTCCAGAAAAGTGCAATTAATAACTTTCAAAACTTTCTTTTCATTTTATTTGGCAAAATTCATTCTTAAAATTCAGCAGTTTGGATAAAATAAAACATGTGCTATGAACATCCTCCAGAAAGGTACAATCGTTAATTTTGAAACCTTTCTTTTCATTTGATTTGGCAAAATCCATACTTAAATTTCAATAGTTTGGATAAAATAAAGCTTGCGTTATGAACATCCTCCAACCGCAACAAAGAAAAAATAATCGCCAGACAAATAAGAAGCTCAACCAGCATTAACCACCGGCTTAGAAAAGAATAAATATAGATCCAATGCAACACTAAATCAACCGTCCTAAATAAGTGGCTGGATTTATTTCAAGTTCTAAAAGCTCTGGACACGGGAGTGCAGGAATTTATGTGGCCGCCATCATGCGCAATAGATAAATAGGCTTTTAAGCTATGAACGAGAAAACATGTCCTTGTCCTTGGCTTCCAGACGAACAGATGAGGAGATATAATCGAATTTGTCCCTCCCAGTCAGGGCTTTCAGCATTTTAGGATCGCTCATAAAGGAACTTCAACCTGTAAAAGCTATTCTGCCAACTGAGCAGTGAAAAGGAATTTGTTATTGGAATAAATCAGCATTTCCGGATTCTTTAAATGCCTCCGTTTGAAAGGAGAATACAAAATTCCAAAAGATGATTCGATAAGTAGTATTCGAACAAAAGGTGGTAGGGAAAATAGAAACTTTTGAATCTACCTTCAAAAGAGGATTTAAATTTAGAATTTCGTGTGCTAATCAAAGAATTATTTTACACCCTGAAATTAATGTGTAATATATACGTAGAATTTTATGCGTAGAAATTAATGAGTGATATATGCGTAGAAATTTATTTATACAACATTAAATTCAAAAAATGAAAGTTTAACACAGTGGCAATTTCATTTAGTTTGAAATTACTTTAAAGATTTCATGTTGCTATGCACTAAACAAAAATAATTTAAATCAAATGTATTGAAATATTAATGTACAATGTCCTATAATGTCCTGTAGTAAATAATAGTGCTTAAAACTAAATCCAAAAATTTACAAGCATAATACAAGTGTTATAGTTATGAATTTAGTAAAGCATTTAACAGTTATCCGCGATGGCTATATATTTATAATAAAAGAATTGACATTTTTTTTCTTAACTTTAAACAAATAAAAGCATAAAAAGTATAATACGTAATTTTTGAGAAGGATTTCGAGCATTTCATTATCAAATATCAATTTGAATAATTTCATTTTTTTTCTCGTACATTTCATATTTAAAATGTTTCTTTAGTTTCAAGCGAATTTCTCAATTTTTTTGCAGAAGACACAAAGCAAAACTGACCGTAGATATATTTCTTAAAATGTGTAAGTAAATTATAATAAGTAATAATTATTTATTAATTTATAATATTATTTTTAAATATCACCTTTATTGGATCAAAGTGGTTATATTGTGAAACATTTTCATTTAAATCCGAGGAAACCATTGTAATAATATGTAGGTGAATATATTTGTGAAAGGAAAAGTATAGGTGAATGTTTGATGAATTAAAATATTGGTAATTTTTTTACATACTTCAAGTTATATTATGATATATACGATAATATGCAGTATCTTAGTTCTTTGTGAATTAATTTTTAGGCTACCCTGCTCAAAAAGGGAACTCCAAATAAAAGTCAATATAGGTTCATTTTACAGAAACTTCAATAATAGTAAGCGAATGAAATATAGTATATGATTGGCATTAAATTTCCTGGCATAGAATTGGTTGCTAATGAGAAAAAATAAATAATCAACCTGGATTATTTTTTAGCAATATTTCTTGATGTATTTTTTAGTATTTTATATATAAAAAATATTTATTTAACATTTGTTTGTAATACATTTTTTAAAAAATTCCTGTGGTCAAGTTGATCATCTTAGTCTCTAAGAGATCTTTAAAATAGGAACAAGTCTTCCTAAATTTAAGTGACCTATATTATACTTATGTGAGGAATCAACTTAACATAAACATGTATTTCGTTTTTAGAAACTAAGGCTTTTGTATTACTAATAATCAAAATGCTCAAATAACATTGGAAAAATTAAAAACAATATTATTAAGTTTTCTTATTTTTCCCTTCTTGCCGTAGTATGGTTTGGTTCTTTAACCTTAAAATTCCACATCAAATTCTCTTTATTTTTATGAGACTTGGTTATTCGTAGTTAGATTAGCGGTAAACTGAATCCATATTCCATCATATATCAGTCATGTATTTAAATCTGCTTATTAGCCAAACACACCATGATGTCGTATAATAAATTTTAGAGAGTAGGACATCGAGTTATATTCCATGTTATCCGGCTAAGGTTCAAAAATTACAATATCCACAGTCTACGAATTTCAAGCGATTTCGAAACTGAAAGTTGGTGTAATAATTTTTTTTTAAATTCCTCTTTTTACGTAACACTAGATTAGCTGAAAGTTGTTGCAAAGAAATTTAATTTTAAACATTTTTATACACATCAAGTATGCCATTCATTTATTAGCAATCTTTGGCAATTACTTGATTATTTTCATGTCAGTCATACATGAAGGCAACATGGCTCATAAAGACAAGTTGCTCGATGGTACATGATGACAACTTGATGGCAATCTCAAGACAACATATTATTGGGTCCCAGAGTTATGTTAACATTACAATACTATTTTAAGAAGAAAAAACACTTCAAGCTTGAACATTTGCATTAGTTTATAGGTGTGATGTTATGAGCAAGATTACAGAAACAAGAAATTTCAATATTTATCGTGACAGAGAAAATGCGACAAATGTTATAATTCTAATATAAAAATATTATACTTTGTCCGAAACTTCAACAATAAAACACAAAGATATGTGTGACACATGAGAGACTGTTTCTCTCTACTTCATAAAACAATATGCACACCACAAAACACATAAACACACCATAAAATATCGTAATTGCTATCATTCTAATATAAAACTGTTATATTTTCTCGAAACTTTCAACAATATAACAAAAAGACATGATTGACACATGAAAGATTTTGTTTCTGTCCACTTTATAAAACAATATGCACACCATAAAACAAACAAAAAAATTTAGATTCCTATAAGTAATAAAAAAAATTAAAAAATGCAACGCTTCATGACATTGATTTTTTTTATTATTATTATTAAAACTGAAATTTAACGAATATACAAGCTGCCGTCTAAGTAGAAAATTAAGACATCAGATTGAAGGTCGAAAAAATTGACAAACAACGTATCAATATCTGTCGATACGTTATACAAGCTGTATAATGTACTGTAAATGAGCACAAAATGTAGCAATTTCTTTTTCTCGTTCCAAGAACAAAAAATATATCAATGCGCTTTCATAAAATAAAGAACCCTGAAAGGCAATCAGTTAAAGATCATGAAGATAACCTTAACAAGCAATTAAGGCATTGACTCCTTAATGAGCAAAAAGACAAATTAAACCAGCTGCGAAACATCCGAAATAGTTTTGTTATGTCTTTCTCATCGCTCTAACAAGCTCATCGAAAAGGTCAGATTAGCTTGTTAAATATGATTTATTAGTATTTTTATATGAACATTTAAAAGCATTTAGCATTAGAGGATTACAAAAAAAGTATTCAATATTGTTAAATTTTATATTAATTTAAATTTGCCTTTATCATTTCGATTTCTTGAATTCTATCAGTGTCTTTTTGAAAAGAATGACATATCAATTTTTAATCATTGATTCTCGTGACAACTGAAAACTAGTTCCTATAAATGCTAATCATAAATTATTCAGATTGGCGCACTTTTATAAGAGACTAGCTGATATACCCGACATTTAAGTAATTTCATATACAATATTTTTATTGTAAAATCTAATTTTATATATATTATTACATGTACATATTATATGTATATATACTTGAATGTTTGACTTTAGACTTTGGTCATAATCACTTTAATATTAAATGTATATCCGTTGTTTCTCTCAGTTCTTTTCAGCTTCATCAAATAACTGCTTTACAGCAATTAAAAAAAAAATCCGAAAATATGAACTGATACTGTATTTCAAAAAGCAACCTGTGTTAAGTTTTGAAAATCTTAATAAAAGTTGAAGAAAAAAATTGCCCAGAAAGGAATTTAGTATCATTGAAAACTTAAAATGTTGAGTTTTAAAATGGTTTTAAAATATTTTTACAAAACAATTTTCACTTAAGTTGCAGCAGAAAAACAGAAAACCTTCAATAAACGTCTAATTTAGTCTCCATTAATTTCTGCGTTTGAAAAGTTGACAGCAATCTTTTTCTTGCCATAAAGAAAATAAGCAATGTTTGGTGCAAATTTTGACTGTGCAAAGTTTTGCTGAAATAAATGCAATCATTTAGGAGGAGATGTGGAATTACATACATGAATACTTTCTTACATACATAAATAACCACATTATGTTTTATTTATATTAGGAATTTTTAAAAATGATAGATATTTGAAAAGTTACATTTTCATTAAAATAGTAAATGTTTATTTATTAATAGTTGGTTGCAGATTTTTACTATCAAATATTCAGAAAAATTGGAAGAAATTAAAATATTATCAATGAAGTTTTAAGCTCAGAAATTTTAAACTTCTCCCCTCTGCTATGTGTTTTTGAACCGAAAAATATTCCTTCCAGATCTAAAAATAATTAAATAGGTAAGATATTAATAACAAGAAACAAAGAAATTCATTGTAAAGTAATGAGAAAATTTAGGAGCTTTATTTTAATCAAAATGTTTATATTCACTAACTTTTTTTGCTAGTATTAGAAAAATTCTAAAAAAGAATACAAGAAAGCTTTGGGGAGTATGTTAGAAATTAACTCGATTATCTATGAGATCAAGATTCACATAAGGAAGCCATAATATTGTTTATAAATTCCACAAGAAAAATCAAACAACAGAAAATAAGTAAACCACATTTACAAACCAAAAAGGAAGATATCTCTGAAGCAAAGAGAGATAAATATCAATATCTGCTGTGAATTGATAATTTTCAAATATTTTTACTTTGATATAAAAACCTTCAAACTGATCTTCCAAATAAAAAATAATGGGTTTGCTTTCATAGCAATGATATTTTACGAAAATTGCACTGTTATGAAATAAACCATTTTAAGACCTACTATTAAATAATTCCTAATAGACAATCTAATTTTCAAAATTAGTTCAGTATTTTTAATTCTGAAAAGTACAATTAATTTATATTAAATTGACTCTAATAACGCTGGCAAACATGTCTGATTCAATATAAATAGAAAATGATTTTAAATAAATTAATTAAAATTTATAAACTAAAAAAATCTAAAATGTAATTTTATATTCTAATGAAAACATTGCAATTATGTTACAAAGAAAATATATTCTACGAAATAGTTGTTCTAATTACTAAGTACCTTTTAGATTCAAATTTGATTTAAGGCTAATTACTTAAAATATATTCCTTCAACACGTTTTGATTTTATTTTGGGCATTAATGGGAATCCCAGATTTCTATATTGTTTGACAAAGGGTTTAAAACCCTCCGCGCTTTTGCGTATGGTTAAGATGGGTTTAATTCGTCAAAATAGGGGTGAGAGGAAAGATGAAAGGAGGGGATGTTTACATTTAACTATAAAATAAACTCGGATTACTCGCACACTGAATTCAAATAATGCGGTCAGAAACGACACGATATTCATATACACGAGAAAAAAAAATTGGACAAAAAAGTATCTAATAGGGCGAAAATCACGGTCAATGAAGAAAAATTCCGGAAATGCGCTCATCCTTCGGCATCTCTCCCCTTAATGAGATAGAATCGTCGAAAAGTGGTCGTCTCAGAATACTGAAATGAACAGTAGTAATACCATTTCTCTTGTAAAAAAATAATTCAGTTCAGATCCAAAAACAAGGATCGCACTCTGAACAATCATTTAGAGAAATGCTCTAAATTAGAAAACAAGTAGATTCTAAGCAATCATTGTGAACTCAATTTCACAAGGACTACTTACTCTATTTTAAATAATTTAAACATTTCATTATAAATTGAGCACAATAAAGCTCTTTTTATTTTTGCTTACTGTCACAAAAATCCTATCCTATCTCACAGTGTTATCCATTTTAACCTAGAAAGCAACCAATCAGATCTATCTAGGTCAGAAAGTTCATAAAATAAGCTATAAAATAACAGTTAAAGGAGTTTATAAATTTATAATTCATTGCTTTGAACGATTACATGTTTAAATTAAAATATAAATGTAAATTTTACTTGCTAGACAGAGAAATGTTCCCGATATCGGTATCTTCTGTGAGGGAAGTAATATATATATATATATATGTGTGTGTGTGTGTGTAATGATATATATGATATATATATGTAATGATATTTTAACTCTAATTTCAATTTAATTAATTTTCAAGATTTTATCTTAATTTAGCTCATTGTAACTTTATTCTAAAATAATCTCTTATTTCGTGATCCAATTCCTCTGTCTCTGCTTAATTAATTCAAGAGAAGCTTTGTTAAATTGCAGAATCAGCTAAAAGTCTAACTTTCCCACACTCCACGTGAAGAGGCAAAATACCGCTGATGAGGCAAATTCTTTTTTAAAAGATCCCTGTGTTTCCTTTACATGTGATTGACATGCGTCAAAAATCCCTATCGAAATCTCGTAATATATTAGCACTATGAAGAAATGTTTTCCCTATCATAATCATAGGTTATATAAAACCAGGGATATATATATATATATATATATATATATAAAGTGATTCCATAAAATGAGAAATCATTTGTTTCCAGTTTCATTCTAAAAATTCAGTTAATCTCGATTCCAATGAGATGGAAATCCTTTCCTTCTATCATTCAAATAATCAATGTTTGAATGAAGGGAAATTATATCATTTCCAATTTCTTCAAATGATAAAAAAAAGGTTGCATTGTTTCCATTTTTTCAAGCAATGTTTAATGTTTTAGAAAAAATTATGTTGAAATGTTAATATTAAGTCATAATTGATAATGTTTTAAAAGGTTGGAAATAAAATTCTTTCTTTTGTACATATCTTAAAGCGAAGTTAATTCTAGAAATATGGTTTAATTGTTCCAGTTTCATTTCAATAAATGAAATTAACAAAAAAAAAAATGTTAAAACGTGCATATAATTTCTCTAATATTACTCAATCGCATCATTGTCATTTTATAATTCTGTAAGGAACTCAAAAAAACAATATTCAAGAATTCGACAATAAAAAATGATGTTAATTTTTAAAAAAATGTAGGCTGCAATTAAATTAATTCTATAATTTTCAAAAATTTAGAACTCCATTTAAAAGAATTTAAGTAAAATTATCTCTAGCCTCCTGACATTCCTAGTTTCCGGAGCATAACTGAAAATTTCAATATTCATTCCTAATCGCAATCATGAAAATTTTGAATTGGCATTAATTTAATAGACTCTGTCCCGAGTTTGTATCGAATGATTAATTTTTTTACTTAAAAATTTCCAGGCTTGTTTATTCTTTGAAAGACAAAATAACAATTATGGAACAATTAAATTCTCCATAATTGGTTATAATTCTAGAAAAAAAAAGTATGAAAATGTTGGCCGTGACCAAAGTTATCGCAGTACCAGGAAACACAACGATAATTTTTTTAATATTTTATAGTAATAACTATACATCCACAAACTATTACGAATTGCCAAATTTCAGAAAATTATTAGATACCATATCTCATTTCTTTAAAATATTTTCATTTATAAACTAATTAACAGGGTAGGTAAAAACCATTGCTTTTCTTGGAAACATATTTGTCATGTCACCTAAAATAAATTTGCATAATAAAGGAACTTTGATATATACTAAAAGTTCTCTTTTTTTGCTGAAAATTCAATTAAAAATAATTTGAAAAAAAAATATTTTCAGCTTTTATCCACAATAAATTTCCCTTTACATTTTATGATCCATATTTCATTATCATTTTGCTGTGCTTGAGATAAATTCACATTTTATTTTTCTCATCTCCGACGGCTTTTTATGTCGATTTTATTACCATTAAAAGTTTCCATAAAGTTCTTGGAACGAAAGTGGAACTTATACAAATTAAAAACATCGATACATGAAACAAAACATCCGAGATTAACATCTCTTCTCAATCTATTACCGATCGTCAACCATCCTTCATCAAAGTAATGGAGTTCACTGACATCAAGGCGAATCCACAAATATTCAGCAGAGAATCCACAAAGCAGCCAAAAATCCGTTGCTATTGAATCTTTACGTCAGCAGCTCTGTCCTTCTTTTCATTAATAACTCGGGACCCCCTCACATGCAGCGACAAAACAATAACATACGATATTGATCCCTTCTCCAATAATAAAAGTCTCAATCAAGCTGAACGTCCGTAGTCCACTTCCTTGACCATTCCAAGTTCATCAACAACTCCTGAAGGTCGTCGACCCTCATGGATTCCACCACTGCACAGTCGCTGCGTCTGCAACTTCTGACATCATCTGAATCCATTAAACGAAACAGAGATGGTAGTCAACGTTCTGTTTTCAAATTGATTCACTTATGCCAGATCACGAAGGACGAGATTTTTATTTGTTTGGTTTGTTTTCTTTTCGAAAGAAATCGAGTAAATTTTCGAATAAGCGGATTTGGGGAGACAGATTCTTAAGGAATATGGTCGTCTGAACAAATTATTTGTATCGATTTATTGTATTTTTCAAAAAGAAAAAAAATAATAAATTTCTCGCTTTTTTTAAGGGAAACTTCATCTCATAATGGATCACGTCGCCCCTGCGACTGCAGCAGAAGTTGTTTTTTTTTTCTTTTTCTTTTTTGGAAATTTTTCAGAATAAATGTGATATATTTCTAGAAAGAGAGTATTTTGTTGTAGTTTGCGTGGTGACTTATTATGTATCAGGTTCATTCAATTGTTACGATATAACAGATAAAATATATCGAAATTTCTAAAGAAAAATGGTTACAAATGCATAGGTTTGGAGGTGAAAGAACTGCAAACGATATTAAATAATAATAATGAATTAAATTTCTTCGTATATATCATTTCTTTAAATAATTCTTGAGTCTGAAATGTTTTTAAAAATGTTCCCATATTTCTATTTTCTAAATACTAATATCACTATTTTGTTTTCTAGTAATATATGCTAATATGCAATGATAATATCATGTGCATGTTTTCAGAATAATCATATATTGATATTTTTTTATATTAACGTCGAACCTGAATAAAAAATAAAAGCAATTTTTTAAACATTTTTTTATTAATGAAAGCCTTTGGAGACCAATTAGTAAGATGGAAATATTGATTGTGTTTAACTTCTATTAAATCTCTTATATATAATTTTCATTTTTTTTTTTCAAAATTCCCTCATAAAAGTGCTTTTAAATGTCAAATTGTGATCAAAATCGTGTCATTTTAGTAATTTTTTTTAATTTTATTTATTGTTTAAATTAACTTTCCTAATGGAATCATTCTTCCATGACATGATTGCGCTATTAAAAATTCCGATTCGACTATCTTCAAATTTTCGTAATACTGTAATTTCACTTTCTTATTTCTATAGGTAGTAAATTCTATCCTTCATTGTAATAGCGGAAAATCATGCGATTAACTATTTCTGGAGGCAATGAGAACGTTTTGATTTTTACTACAAAAATTAATTATAAATTCAAAAAATTATGCAAAAAAATTTTAATTGTAAAAATTTAATAAAAATATATATTACAAATAAACTGATTTTATTAAAAATATAAATTCTTTAAATTTTAAAAATGCGTAAAAATGATTTCGGTAAAATAACAGCTTTGAAAGTTACAGTGGTAAACCTCTCGAAATTTAGTTTATTTTTTTACTTAATTAAAATTCTAAATAAAATTTCAAGAAAAACGTCCTGAGGTGCACATTCTTATTCTGCAAAGCATATTTATACCAAACTTGGTATTTCTAAATGTGACAGTCTGAAATGTAAAGAGCCAATGCATACTCATATACAAACGTTCTCGTTTATTATATCAGTAAATAAATTTAGAAAATACATTATTTTAATCATTTCCTGTTGCTTAGCGTTTATTTAATAATTCGTCATTACAAATATTAAATTATTATTTTTTTCAAAAATTCCATACCAAATAGCATTTTTCAAAAGAATCAAAATTTAATTAAATTAACCAAAATTAAAACATTACCAAAGTCGGGGGGGGAATGCACAAATTTTGAGAATTTGAGTATATTTGGAAGGAAAGGGAAAGTATGTTGTGTTTTAATGACCATAAAACAAGTCATGTTAAGAAGTGTGCAAAAATGATGCATCGCCGAAAAATTAGCAAAACTGAGAAAGCTTTATATAATTTTACTGTGAAAGCCAACTTCCTGAAGGCTCAATAATTTTGATCTCATTAACTTCAAGATGGAAAATTAGCTTTGAATAAAGTGAAGTTCTTTGTATTTAATCATATCTTTTTAATCTCAATAACATTTTACTCTTGAAAGTTAATTTATCAATAGAATAAACAAAGTTTCACTATTGCTATTGAAATTAAAGTTAAATACGATGAATTTGAGAAAATACATCTAGTTCTATTCCTATGTATTAAACAAAAAAATTGTATGAAAATTTAATGTATTCTTACATTGCAAACAATTACAAATATCGTAAAAATAAGGAAAATTTAAATGCAGATATAAAATTCTTTTTAATAATTCATTAATCATAGCAGTTTCTGCTCTAATTAAAGATGCTGATTTTTAACACTGTATTGTTTCACTGAACAAATAGAAATTTCCTCTTTCTAATTGTATTATTTCAAATTCCCTGATCAGGGACCTTAGGATTGTACACAACAGAAATAATTACATTATTTATCAGTTCCTTTAATTTCCTTAGTAATATCTGTTAATTCAGTCAAAATACATTTTAAAATACGATTCAAACTAAAACTGAATTGAATTTCAACAATAGGAAAGCTATCGCGAGTTGCTTTAAATAATAGCAAACGATTTTAAATTAAAATGACTTTATGGAAGAAGTTTGCTTTCTGTTAAAGTCAGTTATTATATGCCATTAGGATGCAGTTAATAAATCCAATCTAAACAGAATTGTCACTTTTTTAAAATTATGTCTGTCATATTAAAAAAAATTGCATTAATTTGGTATTTCGTTAGCATTGAAATTATTTAACAGCATCGTATCAACTTTGGAGATATTATTTGACGGTGGTATTCTAACTTTAATACTTCTTCAGAGATAAATTCATTGCATTAAAAAATGAAATTTTCATAACTTTTATGAATTATGAATTAACCATTTAAATGGGAAAAAGTTATGAATTTTTAATAGGTAAAGATAAAAATAATTTTTTGCTATATATCATGTTTATTTTTTTATTTTTTGAATAGTTTAATGAATATAATTGGCTAAAATTACATCCTGTTTAATCATCAATATGGAAACTTATTGATATTGACATTTAATACTAAATATTTGCTCAACATACTAAAATTATTCATGTTTCATTTCATGTTTTGTTGTTCTTGTAAACCTTTTTCTAAAGGATATTTTTTTTAGTTTTATAATTACCAAACGATTTTAAATTAAAATGTTTTTGTGTCTTTATTATTTTATCAGTTAAATAAATAATTTGAAAATATTTTTCTATTTTTTTCTAGAAAATTAACCATATATAATTTTACTTCTAAAAAATATAGATCGATTCTTAATTAAAATCAATGTGAAATTCTAACGAAATGATGCATAACTATCTATTTATAATTTCACTGCCAATATTAAAGGCACTTTTTTTCGATATTTGTCTTTTCTATTCCCTAGTTCTCAAGCTAGTAATGTTATAAACCAAAATGCTTGTGCCCACAATGGTATACATACTATTCTATTTTACGTATGAACTTTCTGATTCTATTGTAAGGCGATGCTTTTTTATAAAAATATCTGATAAATCATTACTCCCATGTCACTTCTTATTAGATGAAACAATCTTTCTTTTTCCAATATGTGACAATGACATATAAATATCTGTTTTCACAAAATTATAATCATTCTAATAAATTATCAATTTTTTAATCTTAAATATTCAATAAACAATAATAATTTGCTAATTTTTCAGCAATATTCATAAATATAAAATTCTTACAGATTATTTCAAATTATCTTTGCTAAAATCAACTCTTTAATTTGAAAATATTCAGTCTCTTTTAAAGTCAAGCTTAAAAATAAATTAATTAATTTTTATAACAGATTGTAAATTAAATATTTGAGTATACATTACTGAGAATCACTCATTGCATTTTTCTTGATGCCTCATATTTCATTCCATTGCTTTAATTAAGTTGATGATTAGTTTGTTTAGTTAACACTGCACAATGCAAAACAGCTGTCTTCTATCGCAAGCTATTAGGAAAACGAGAGACGTTAACTGTCGCCTGCTGTCACTTATACGTTGAATTAACGTTTCGTTTCAGATCTCTATTACGGAAGGATCTAAATCCATGCAGACTACGGAAAACATCGGAACTGTATTCTGTTAGGTCATTATATTAAACATGTCTAGGAGGAAACTCATATTGTGAATTTATTGCATTTTAATTGCAGGAATGAAATTTAGAAATAAAAGAGAAAGGATAGGAAAAGTATGATATGCGTGTGTTATCTTAATATTTATGTTTTTTTTAATTTGTCGTATAAGAACTTGATACTTACAAATTAATAATTTTTTTGCAAAAATATTCTGGTTATTCTATTGAATGGGCGTTTTTAAAAACGTAAAAATTACAAAAAAAGAATCATTTCTTGAATGTGTAGTGGCATTTAACAACTCATGGTTGCATGATGGTAAAATTTCCAACTGTAGACGGGAAGTTTGATTTTTTAATATTGCAAAGATCTGTTTTGTATGCAAGGGAACTCTACTTCAAAACTGGCAGATTAGATTTCTTCTAGACGTCGCAGCAAGAAACTGATATTGTTTTATGTGTATATATGTTTTCTTTAATATTTTATGAATTTTCTAGATGTGTTGTATAATAATACAAGGATCAGAGATATAAGTAAGATCCTTGCGGCCTTTTGGCAATCCTTTTTGACAAAATATATATATAAAAATTTATATTCAAAAACAGTTTTTAGAAAGGTAAAAAAAATAATAAAATAAAAATAAGAAATAAAAAAAGAACATGTTTTAAGTGAAAGGAAAGAATTTCTGAATTCTTGGTTCTTACCAGGCATTGGGTGCCGAGTTGTAGAATCTTGAAAACAGATTGACTGAGGGTTCATGATATCAAAAATTTGTTGCACATGCGGATCATTTATTGTATAAAAATGTGTTGTACAATTTGGCAGTTCAGTTGTTCTCACACAGGCATAATCAGAAAATCCAAAGTTGGAAAGTGGATCGGATGTCATCCCTGGCATATGACCATAGTTCAAAATTGCAAATTCTGTTACAAAACAGCTAATGCGAATCTCCAGAAAGGAATGCTACTCTCGAGAATCAATTGTTATTAAACTTAAAAGTCAACCGAGTCGCGGGGTTCGATTCGATATTTTGTTTCATAAATTCAAAAAGAAAGAACAACGGTTGAAAATAAAATATTTTTATCAAACAGTATTAACAACATTCATCTTAACACATCAAAATCTTAACAACAGTTTTAGAGACTGGTTATCGTAATTGGAGACGAACTTCAGCAACTTTCCATGGATGACACGAAAGAGTCAGTAAAAGTGCAAAATTCAATCCAAAAAATATTTCGTAACTACTGTGCACTAGTGCCATGTAATGCGTTCTCTGGTATGGTAAGTTTATTACAGAGTATGGAGAAAGTTTTGTGGAGACTATTTCCGCTGGTGTTTATTTTAATATTACAAGTAAATTTCGGGGTTCATTATCTTTAAAAGTAACTTCTTTCGTTTCTGGCAACTAAACGATATGTAATGCTTCCAATAAAACATTTTAATGCAAGCATTTTTTATTCAAACATGCATTGATATCAGCTTTATTTGCATTTGTAAGATTTTTATCATATTATCGACATAATATTGATAGTGGGTTTTTTTTTCTTAAGTATGTTTGTATACCTCGAGAGAAATTTTTCCTCACAAACCTCTTTTCTATTTACTTGTATTTCGTAAATAGGGACAGTGGAGGGTGTTTTGACCAAGTAATAAATACCAACCACTGACGTCATTCCAATTTTCATTTTATAGACCAAACCCCATTTTTTCGGAAATCCATTTGTTTATATATAATAAAATCTTTCTGGAAGAAAGTTCAAAATAATTTGTTTATCGGGAACTGTTTTATTACGCATTTATTTTAACATTTCTATAAATATAAATTCACTTCAACATCAGACATACATTTGTTTACGCCTTCGGAATAGAATAAAAAAATAGGTAAAACCAAAGTGTGGGTGCTAAAGCCTTATAAAATACAAACAACGCAATTAATCATAATTATTGCAATAGAAAGGCGGCGACATATTCAATGTAAATAATGATGTACTTCAAAAAAATTATTTTCTGCTAATTCAGTTGTTTGTTATTTATGAAAAAACTTTAACAAACCAAAATGACACACAGTGTGCAAGGAAATTTTAAAACATTGCTTTCTATAAATATGATTGCTCAAGGCAGTTTATTTTTCTTTTGCTGAAACCAAAAAAAAAATAATTACAAAATGAACAGCAAAAATCATTAAATGAAATGCAGGAATTGATAGTAAATTTCCATTTGGAAATTTGTAAATGAAAGCATTCCCTATCGAAACCAGTGAGAATGGTTTCCTTAAACTTTTCTCGCGTACTTTCTAATAAATTTTTCATCTTCCATCCCTGCAAAACATTGTGGATCTTGGATAAGGTAGAGAACGCCTTTCACAAAACATATCACAAAATATTAACCTTAATTTAACATTTTTACTGAATCTATCGTTTTATGGCGAATTTTTGGCAATTGATTCCTGACATGCGGTTAATAGTCGAATTTGTTAAAGGTCGAATCGAAAATCCAATTTGTATTGTAAATGCATTTTTTCCAACCAATTGAAACTAAAATTTCATTCAGAATTAAGACTGTAGTCACAGAATCGCATGCGAAATTTGATATCTTTAAGTCATTGCTTTTTTTAAACCTAAAAATGAAGATATTGTGGTGAAAGCTTATAAGCCAGTGAACAGCAACGCTGCATGAGCAATTGCTTTTGTATTCTGGGCATGCTACTGGACTGCGAACCACAAGGTCCCATGTTCTATCCTCGCTTATACCAATTCACTGCATTGGTGACCTCGGACGATGAACCTCCAACCTTCGTACAGCTGTTGTGACGCCATCTACCCACAGCAACCCAAAGCCGTCAGATTCGCTTGACGCATCAAACCAAAAGTCGTCAGACTCACTTGTACAGCAACTCAAAAAGGCCGCAGCAACCCAAAGTCGTCAGAGTCAATTGACGCAGCAGCAACAGCAACCCCACACACTCGCCATAACGCTTTGCCCTACTCAAATGGATACAGGCGCATTAGAATCAACAGCTAATACATCACCACTCAACAGCCATACCGTTCGACTCGCTGGAGGGTGAAAACTTATAAGACAGTTAACAGCTACGCTGAATACGCAATTGCTTTTGTATTGTGGTCATATTACTGGACTGCGAACCAAAAGGTCCCAGGTTCTATCCTCGCTCATACCAATTCGCTACAATATATGTAAATAAATTTCTGTGACTGTTTAAAATTTTCTTGACTAGTAGTTTTAAATTTATATTTCTTTATAGGTATAAACTTGAAATTTCAATAGCTAGATATATTTTAAAGAAAAAGTTTTACGGATATTTTTTTTCCTCATAAAATAAATGTTTTTCATGATAGAATTATAGTTTCTTTAGTAGTATTCAAGGAAGCACTTTAAGTTTCAGGTAGTAAGAATGCTCTTTCTAATTCTTAAATAAACTGCTTATGAATTCTGTTTTCACTTTGTGTTTGATTGTTTAACTATTCCTTATTCTGAAGATAGATGAGGAATTTTGAGATCAATACAAGCAATTTTGAGTCATAATCAAATGAAGATAAAAGATCTATTATTATAATCTCCTAATTGTTTAACCCGAGTAAAAAGAGGATAGCCGGCTCAGGTATTGTCTTGAATATTTAAACACGAATGAAACTGTGATATCCATCTCAAAATAATTAGTGTTGTGAGTCTTACCTTTAATTTAAATGCATTTGTATATCAGAAAAATTGGAGCGATCAACAAAAAAAATATTTTTATGCTATTATGATATATTAATTCATTTTACTTTAATATAATTGCTGTTTTTGAAATTCGTTTTTTACTCTCATTAATATCTAGTTTTTTTTAAAGTTTTTTTTATAGATTTGTTTCCCTGATCAGTTAGCCGTGATAACTGCGATATATACATTCATTTGAAAGAATGTTAAAAAATAATTATGTATTTTTATATTTGAAAAAATAACCTTTTTTGCTTTTAAATTTATTTATTCTTTCATTTAATGTCAAGCAGCTGTTTCTTTCCTTGATTTTGTAATGGCTCTTTGAATTAATGACAAAATACGAAAAAAAAATCTGTCAAAACGCATAAAAGGGATTTTTAAAACCAATTTTTAAAAAATCATAAACATTATGATTTCTTTTCTGATTAATTTCTAAGAATACTTTAAAGGAATTCTTGCAAAAAAAGAGGGAGAGAAAGGAAAACTCAATCTATCTGTAAATGAATTACTGATTCTTTAATCAAGAAAGAAAAAGTACATTATTAAAATGAAATGAGTTGGTACTATTTCATAGGAATATTAAAATCTAAAATCAATTTCAAGTAGGCAGGAATGGGATTATTTAAGAATTTTAGTAATAAGAAATGCAGGAATCAAAACTGTCTTTTCTGTCTGTATAAAAAGTAAAAAAAAATCACTTTTTTTAATGTGATGTTGAAGTTGGTAAGATTTTTTCAATTAATATCATTATTGAAAAATCATTATACTCGATATTTAGAAAAGAAAGGAATTAAATTCATTTTGCAATAGCAGCATAATATATTATCAAAAATTTCAAAATGACAATGTTTATTAAAAAATTAGAAATAGCACTATCCACCCACCCTTTTTCACTTTACAAAGAACCAGACTATAACTGTTGGAAAGAAAGTGTATAAATAAAAAAAAAATCATTTATAAGAAATACTTCTAGATTTAAGAAAAGCAGCAAAATGTATTGTAAACGACAGGAAAATGTAGAAGAGGGAACCGTAAATGTGAAGCAATATTGCAACCGACCGCATTCAAATTATCCCTGACATGACTAAGCCTTCAGAGTAATCTTAATGGCCATGATTACGATAATATAGGCGGAATGAGATAATGTATCATTGGCATGACTACCTTTTCCCATGTGAGGTATGTTCCGCCATAGAAATGCAAATAATTCAGCACTATATCTTTACTACACCCACCAAGGAAATAAAGACTTACTTATTTTATAAGGCAACTTCTCATTTCAAAACACGAGATACAACTCTCCGGTAGGGTATAAAACTGGATAACACTACTTTCTTTTTCTTTATGTAAAATTTTGAAAGCAACATGCCTATCACAATGAAAGAATTAAAAATGAGCTTTCATTTTTTAATGAAAAATATTTCATTAATTTTTTTAGATCAAATTATTGTGCTGTGAGCTAATTATTAATTTAATTATTCGATAATTAGATTATTTTATTAATATTAAAAATACTTAATTGTTAATCAATACCTTTTTTTTATCAATTTATTGTTAGATTACGTAAGCGCCACAAAAAGACGACAATGTTCAAACGTTAATTTTATTCTTTTGAGAATAGAATCCTGCTTTTCAGAATAATTTTCCACCAATATCTTAAAATAAGCATGAAAAATAAATGCGACTTCTGAGCCTTAATATTATGACATTTTGAAAGTAAGTAAGAAGAAGAAAAAATTTCCATGGAAACAAAAAGGCAATTTCTTCCAATACTTTAAATTGAACTTTTTTTCCTTAAGTAAACAGAAATTTAGTAAAAAGATTTTCTCAATTAAGGATGCTTTTTGTAAAACTGTTTTTGCTCTTATATTACCACAATTAAGATAGAATATTAATGAAGTAAAATATCTCCAAGGAACAGTTGTTACTTTTTCGCGCGCTTCACTTAAAAATGCACGCTTCAGCTCGTTAATTTTTTTATATATATAGTTTTCGTCTTGCCAAAAGATGTAGTATACTCAAAATTAATTACTGATGCATTATCTTTCATCCTTTAAAAAAGTCAGCTTCTTTTCCTTGAAAAATTCAGTAAGTGAAAAAGAAAACATTAAGTTACATTTTACTGATAATAAATTAAAATAAATCATTTATCTTTCAAATGTAGTGCATACTTTAATATATCATTTTTTTAGAAATATCAAGGATTTCAAAAAGCAAATAATATCTGCTTAGTAACCGTAATAGCAATAAAAATGTAAAGTATTTAAAATAAAATCACTAGAATAAATAGTCGCTACTTCATTTTCTTTCTTTTAAACTTTGAGTTTTAATGTCTCATTCTAGAATTGAATATTTTTAAATACAAATATAAAGATTCTTACTTTCTTTTTTTTTAACCGTTAGAGATAAGTCTTCGACTTCGTCGTAGCTCCTTCCACTAATTCAGCATAGAAGCTTAGAGAGGATTATGTTGTCTTTAGAATTTGATTGTAATTCCAGAATATGAAATGGTCTCAAAACACTCCTTACTAGCCCATTTTAGTAAACGGCAGGGCCGAAAAATTTTATTTAATTATTTACATACGGCTTGTAACCCCCGAGGGGTCACCTCGAAATGAGGATGAGATGCTTCTGGTATGGTGGTTGAATCTCGCCACCCTGGAGGGTACACAAAAAGGTGGGGGGTTTGGCTTCTCCCATCGATGATGGGACGTACTTCCTCCGGGAAGGGTTGTACTGTAGCCGGTGATGGTCTTTAGGACTCAACCATAGTTCTCGCCATTGTTGCTGTTGCGGCTGTCCGGTCATTCAGCAGTTTTATCAGTGTGCCTTCGGGCGGCTCGGTAACATATCGCTTGTTACTTTCAAGTATAAAGAGAAAATATTGTAACCATCTAAAAAATTTGAACTTGCGATTTTGACAAATCTTTACGTTACAGACCTACTTCTCTGTGTCCTAGAAGCACGTTTTTAGAATTATGTCTGTCGCTTTATCTGTCTGTAACAAATGCTTTGAACTAGACAGCTATAATTTAGTGTATGGTCTTGATACTAAATTTATAGGATTCTGTAAAATTTTGAACTAAATCTATTCAGAAGACATCTATCCGTCTGGTTGATTAACACAATAATTACTAAACGAAGAAAGTCCCATAGATAAAATTTGATACACAGTTTTAATATCTAAAGCATAGAGATGTCCCAAATTTGTTATCGAATCTGCTTTTCACAAACATATGAACATGATAACTTCAAAACGCATGGACTTAAATAAATGGGATTTTGCATGTGATCTTTGGTGTGTGACTAAAATTGTCTTTCGGTGTCAAAATTTGGTTTAATAAGTCAGAAGAAATATGTCCAAAGTACATTTTCAGTTCTCTGGTATCTTTGTATTATTCACACCCCAGGAATTACTCGCTAAAAATAACTTTTTAATAGGATGCTTCGTAGCAATTTTTGCTATTGGCATACTTTTAATTATAAAAAGTAAGTTGTTTTTTTTTATTGTGCTATGAAGCATCCAACTATCGTGCGCAAGATTGTAAATAAATATCTGAGCACCCTTGAGTTTTCACTGTCTTGTTCAAAGTTCACAGTTTTATGAGGGGGGGAGGGGGCAGAAGAATATAAAATTTTTATCAGAAAATATATAAGAAAGTTTCAGAAAGACTCTTTCCGCTGGGTTTTTTAACAATATCCTCATCAAAGTATTTTTAAATTTCAAATTTTTATAGACATGTAATTTGTGCCAATTTTGAAGCCTTATACCTGCTCTGTTCATTGTGCTATTCATATTCTATTTCTCCTTCTCTGTCACTTCATCTTAGATTCGAGTTTCGACCTCAAAAGGTAAAAATAAAACTTCAGCTAGCCTAAAAATTTGTCTGCTGAATCGAAAGAATGGATATAAAATGGATAAAAAATGAAACCATTTGACTTTGGATTATATGGTATAACCTTTCATAATTTTTGTAATATCTTGAATAATGTTTATTTACATATTTAATGAAAAATATTGTGCTCTATAATAAGAAAGGAAAATTTCAAACTTAAAAGAGACGGCATATTACTATACATACAACAATATTACAAAACAAAGCAGCAGTGTTAAGAAATATACTAACTCCATATACAAAATATGCTTAGTCTTCATTTTTAGCTATCAATTCTGGAGGAAAGGCATAGACTGAAATATTTAAAACAACAAAAAAAGTATTACTGTAAACTAAGCATGCAATTTTAAAAAAATGCCAAATTTATGAAAAAAAAATATAAGAGAATAAAATTATCATCCGAAATAAAATATTTTTTTGAATTTTAAAATGGTGAAAACAATGTTGGAATTTATCAAAGAAAACTGTCACATTTTTTTGAGTTTGAGAACATCAGACATAGAAAATAACATTTAAAATAGCAAAAAAAATATTATTTAAAACTAAACAAAAGAATTTTTTGAAAAAAAAAATTACCAAAATTATGAAAAGGTATAAGAGAACAAAATTATCATCTGAAATAAGATAATTTTTTTAATATTAAAATTTCGAAAATAATTTTGGAATTCATCGAAGAAAATTGCGAAAATTTCTAAGCTGGATAAAGTCAAATATAGAAAATAACATTCTTTATTATTATAGAAAAAAAGATCTAATGTAAAAAAGGTGCGCAAATCTTACTAAATTAAACAATCTGTAAATTATACATTGCAGAATAATAACTAAATATTTCCTTTTCACTTTAAGTTTTATTCTTGTTGCTGTTGAAAGCAATTCTTTGTACGTTTCTACTGTACCATAGCATTGTTTGTTCCAATATTCTTTCTGAATTCTTTCTATTCCACATCCCGTTTCCTTGATCTTGATCTTTAGTTGAATACAAACTCTTTCTTTATCCGATTCTTAGCATGAAATCTTTATTTGAAAACTTGATCTTCCGAAAGCTATCGATTTCTCAAGGTAAAAAAAAGGATTTTTCTGACATTTCTTTCGATGACAGAAAGCTACAGTTTTCTTTGTACCTAGTTTGGGTAACATGCAATAGAATTCATCCGTGTTTTTAAAATCAATTCGTTTCGCTGCAACCAACTTTTTGTGTCATTTTGAATTTTATGTATTTTGTAGAAATAAATGGAAGTTGCCTGGAAATGATGTTGCTTTTAAAAAGTTGTACTTTTCTTTGTTTGTGAAGAGAAATAATTCCTTGAGAATGCGAGTAAAAGTTTTTAACCCATGTATTCCAGAAGTATGCAAAAAATGAAACTTGAACTAAGTAAATAAAAGAGATAAAAGAATTTCAACCTTTAAATGAGTCAATACCAGGGTTTTTAATTTAAAAAGGTGCAGGTTTCCATCACACTTTTCAAAAAGGGGAAAATATGTCGATAGATATCTCTATTGATATAAATATCTCAACTAGTGAAATGGAGAATGCAAGAACTTTCATTATTAAATTTACCATCGTTAACATTTTATCAGATGTTTAATTCAATACAGCGCTTCCTATTTATTGCAAAATATATCTCGAAATGGTCAAATTGGATTTAAAAAATGAATTGTTGATATAATATATATTTTTGTTCATTAAAGAAAATAGAAATAAAAAATATAAATATAATACAAATTAAGTACAACCTATCCGATAAATATAGTAAATGATAAAACTGGTTTGAAACAGGATTTAACCTCTAATGCAAAACATACGATTTGGTGCTTATTGCGTTTATCATTTCGAAGTTTAATTTGCCATTAATTAAATAAATAGAATTTTTCAATTAATCGCTTTTCCCTGGAGAAAGTTTTTTATTAAAAATGCATTTCATAAATTTCTGTATAAATTGCTTTGAACCGTTTTACTTTTCTTATATTAAGTAAAAGTTATAATAATTTTTCATTGTTTTATTATTAAGCTGCATGGAAAATATTCTTGATTCATTAACATTTTAAATAAGAAGATTTTAAAATCTTCATTTATTTTAAAATCTTAAAATTAAAAAATCTTAATATCACTGCTCTTATAAGAACATGCGATTTGGCACTACTTTATTGACCGCCATAAATAAAATGCATCAATCAGTGGCAACTGTTTCTTTAAGATGGATTATCCGAAAATTATGAAATTGTTGATTGTCCTAAAATAATTCATAACTTGATATATCGGTCTGATTTGGTCGCAGAAAATAAAAACTTTTTTTAATTAAATATTTGGAAAAATATTTAATTGAAAATGCTTTGCTAAGGACTGATTTAACTGAAAATGCTGAAGGATTGTATAAAATTTAGACTTCATATTCTTTTCAGAAGAATATTTATTGACTGAAACAAAATAAAATATTATTATTTACATCATTTAAATATTTTTGAAAGTAAAACTAAAAGCTGAATTTCATAATAAATCAAAGGAATTTTCATTGAATAATCCTTTGAGGTATTTTATAAATTATTAAAACAAATATTCTGAATTGCGCATAAGACTTCAATGCCGGACAATTCTGTTTTCTGTACTCTATTTTTTTCAAAAAAAAACTGAGTGATGTCAGAAAAAATAATTTTAATGTATTAAGTGAAGTTTAATCCCCACTGACTCAATTTAAAGTTCACATTTTAATGAAGTTGACTGAAAATTCGAAAAATACATATCACAATAAAGAGAGCGACGTAAGATTCTCATAATAATACGTGTTATATGACTATCAAAATTTGAAACAAAAATATTTTACTGAAGAAGCTGTTAAGAAACTAATTTACATAAAATATTGAATGAAAATTTTTTTAAGTATTAATTCTGGTGGACTAGATGATCGCTGAGGGGGCTTAGTAGAAAAAAAAAAGTCAGAAATTCCATTATGACATGGATAGAAACGTATTGCAATTTTTTAAGTGAAATTCTTCCCAGTTCTGTGCTATGTTATTCTACATCGTATTTTCAACAGAAAATTTACATTTGAAAGGAAAATAGAATGCTTTTTCAAAATTCAAATAAATAATATTTGCATAAAAGGTCTCATATATATCTAAAAGACAACTATTGTGATATGTATCTCAGTAGCCATAAGAAAATTTAGAAACCTCAAATAAGCCATACACAAACTTTTACGATATTTCGACTATCCTATTCAAAAATATTCCACATTTTTAGAAACGAACAGCTTCTGGATTTAGTAATTTTTATAACAATTCCAACGGATTTCAGTTACAGCTTTTGACATTTCAAATTTTGCAGAAATATTTTTATTCTACATTCTGCTCCCTCTTCACAGATAAGGAAAGTTCAGATAAATATCATATCTTTTGAAATTTCCAACCGAAATTTAAATATGCTGAGCAGAGTTAGCCTTGTAGGAAGTTAGAAGTGGGAAAATGTGTTATCGAAGAATGAGTAAAAAATTTATTTTAGAATTTCAAAACTTTGGAAACCTGAGGAACAGTTACTAATATCATTCGTTGAAAAACGTGAGCTCATATCTTCATTAAAGGAAAGAGAAATTCTTTAAAAAACTTAACTGTAACTTGAGTTTTTATGACAAAATATAAATCGTAATACAAAAAACAAAATTCTGTAGAATTCTCATTAAAAAAATGTTATAAATATAACTAACTACACCTTGTCAAAAATTTAGTTCTGTCTTTCTTCAAAAGGAAAATTAGATAAAGAATAATCATAACACATGAATAAGTTTAAATCTTGCTATAATAGATGAAATGTAATTATTTTATGTTTTTCAACATGAAAAAAGCATCGATATTAAGAAATAGAATAAAAACTAAAAGTCATATATCGAACGAAAATTTTGTCGATTGTTACATGATTTCTAAAATAATACAAAATATAAATTACTAATGCGCTCTTTAAAAATATAAATTTATATTTCGATATAATCCCCCTACACTCAATAATGAAGACCGTAAACAATTTTGAATTCCATCAGTATGACAATTACAAACTCAAATTTCAAACCATTTGTGAGAAATTATAATTAATGAAGAATAATAAATTATTTTTATTTAATACTATTTATAGGCTAGCATATTATTTATAAATTGTATCAAGTGAATATGATTTTTTAAAAATCCTTCAAAACTCCCTATAAAGCAGAGCATTAAATCTAAAGATACCAAATTCTGTACAATTACATTTTTGATAGTAGGCGCTCAGTAAGAAAGGTTTCAAATTTTTCAATTTCATTTTTTTTGACAAAAAATATAATTAATTAAAGTTGGAACATTTTTTTCCTTCAATAATATAACTGTTTACTATTTCACATAACTCATTTTAATGCCATTGTTGAAATAAAATATATGCTTATAAGTGATAGTAGTTCTATTTTCGTAAAAAAAAATGTGTCCAATTTTAATATTTTTTTTAATTATCAAGTGTATTTTATAGAATTTCCATTATTTTAATAATTAGATTTTTTATGCTCTTTGCTGCGATGTTAAAAAACATTTTTCTCAACACTATTGTTTCTATATAATTCAAAGCAAAATTTAAAAATAAAATAAAGATGGACGAATAAATATTGTCAAGCTACAGTACTTCGGCCTTAAGATTCGACCTTCCTTAATTTTTTTAGCAGATCAGTAAAATTCAATTATTCTACGTAAAAAATAAGGAGTAATAAAAAAATCTGAATAACGATATTTTAATTAAATATTAAAATTTGCATTTAATTTCACTTATTTCAATGAAACTATAACTGTTCCTTGAAACATAAATTCCAAACGATTTAAAATGCTAAGATGACTTAAGAGCAGCAGACGATTCTTTAGAAATTATAAACAGCAGTTTGTTTTCAGAAACATAGTTTGTATTCTCTATCCGAAATAGGCCACAACTGGTTTAGATGTATGCAGGAGATTCTCTTTGAAAAACGTCGTAAAATAAACAATACTTCAGGAGCAGACGACGAATTTTCTTGCGGTAGCCATGACCTCTTTCGTCTTCTTCAGAGCCATGTGTGGGGGGGATCTGACAATAAAATGTGGAGAAAAAAATAAATTCCCATTTCCGATATATACCTGAAAATAAACATCACCGCCATGCACACAGAACCAGTATTCCTCCTAAGCATATATCTGAAATGTTTTGGCCATCATTTTCATCTTTGTTCAAACAAAAATCTTCGTAGACGCTTTTCTCATAGACGAAATATTATCCAAGTGATCATGGTTTTGTTAGAGTTATTTTATGGATATACTCTCATAGTAAACCTACATATTAGGCGAAACTTTTTTGTATGAAAAATATATCAATTGCTCAGTTCAAAGAAGAAATTTTGAGATATTGGCTTTTGAAACTTTATTGTTGCATTAAAAATTTTATTTTGTATCAGAAACTCAGAAGAAGAAATTATAATGATCTCAGGATTCAGAAAAAGGCAGAAATATTGAGTAACAATAAAATTTTATTGTTGCATTAAAAATTTCAGTTTTTGTCTGAAACTCAGAAGATACTACAAAGTTGTTATTGTTTTGTTGTGCTTAAAGCATTCTCTGTCGTTTTTAAAAAACATCAAAATAAAAATATATATATCATCTGCTGTTTGTGCTGTTTGTTTGTAAACCCGTTAAGGACACTACCAGTATGGAAGAGAAACTAACGAAGAAATACAAAAACATGAGAAGAACGTGTGTAAAATAGAATATAAAAATACGAAAACGTGAAGTTGAATTTGTCTCTCTTTTTCAATCACATTAGCATATTTTTTTACCATAGCAATCTTTATTTTTATTTGTATATCCATATTAGTACTTAACACCATACCACCGTTTCTAGAGTTCATGTGGGCCCTTACCGGTAGGTATAAATGTAGCTGGAATTTATTTAAAAAAAAATAACAAAAAGAAGAAAAATTACACTGCAATCAATTGGAAAAAAGCATGCAAATGACAAAATACGATTACAAAATAAAACAAAACTAGAATTGGAAAATATCTGGAGTACATTAAAATTGAATGGATGAACATGATAAAGTACAGTATGAGAGAAAAAAATAAAGAAATTATAAAAATTAGTTACTTGAGGAGGCTTAAGGATATATCATTAATAAAATGCGAGGAGAATTAAAATATTGGACGAAAATATTGGTAGGGTTAATCTAATTGAAATAATTCTCCATGATCAGTGAGGAATTTAATCATGTTTTTGATTATTTTCTTAGAAAAATACTGGCAATAACCATGTAGACAGAAAAAGAATTCTTTCTAAACATATATGTGAAATGTTTTGGGAAAAAAATTTCGGTCATCATTTTTTATGTTATTTTAACTAGAATAATCTCAAACGCTTTTCTCAAAGTCGACCTTTCTTCGTGCATTTATTCCTCATAGTAAATTTACATAATAGGCAGGAATATTTGAATTTTTATGACAAAACACTTCGATTGCACAGTCAAAAATATCTTAAATAAGAGTGGTAAAATTAAAAGAATCAAGCTATATCAATCACGGATAAAACGTGATGAAATACAAAATGTGAAACGAGAACCTTAGTATATTTCTTCAGAAATTAAAGAATTCAAGAAGGATGGTCCAAAAAATCATTTAAAGACGAAACAAATAATAATAAGGATTCATCAAGGCAGAATTTGCAGATTCTTCGTAATTAAAATAAACATGGAATGGATGGATATGGGATATAGCATTGATGAGTTCATGGTTGGTCTTTAACCTTAAGCAAACAAATACATTTGTTACTAGGAAGAAAAATAGAAAACGAAGAGCAGATTGGAAATAAATAATAGAGTTGTTATATTGGGTTGAACTTAGTGTAAATTTTTCATTCTTCACATTACAGATACATCTTCAATCACTTGTAGGCTGAAATGTGTATCTAATAAACTTTGACTCAAGTATGTTCCCTAACTTATCAAAATAGACTCGTCTGACGAAATTCTTATATCACATTACCCAACTCGTCAGAGTCAGGCTATGGTAAAGAAGGCATTTTTCCAGGATGAATAATTGTAAAGATCATTACAATAGTGCACTATCCAAATAATATATATAAATAAAATAATATAAATAAATAATATAATAGTACACTATGCAAAATAAATACTGAAAACTACTAGCGGAATTGTTCCCCTTCCGACTTTTTGATTTATTTCTATAATATAAAATATTTTGTTTTTGACTTCACCTTTTAGGGAAGAGGATCTATGCTTTTTGACTTCTTTTGATTTCTGTTAGATTCAGTATAAAATTCAAACTCTTTTTACAAGTTCAGTGATAAAATCGCCTTTTAATATTTAATATATACAGCTTCTTGCAATTTTGTGTTGTTGAGTTCGCTTACCCTCTAATAGGATACATGCAGACAGTCAACTCGATTATATAGTTTGATATATGTCTTCATGGTATGTATCAAATTGTATTCATATTTCAAATGTAAAATCATAATACAAGTAATCGTCCTTCAAGTTATCGTATTCAGGGATAGACAAATATAATTTTAAAATGGGATTTTCATTGTTCAAATTAAATATTTTGACAATTACTATACTTTCTCCTTTTGAAATTGGAGTAGGATAAAATAAAAAGGCAAAACCCTACAAAATTGCATTTCTTTCCGCGAATATTAATTATGCAAGCAGTGCAGCACTAAAAAGGAAAAGTATTGCGTTGAAGAAATTTTATTCTAATACAAAATCAGTTCTTTTATTTCTTTCAAATGTCAATAATAAGCAAAACAAATTTCTTGAGACCAATTTATGTCTATTATGAATCATATAACAAGAAGCCTAGAATGCTAAATTTTGTAAATCGTGATCTTTATATTTAGAAATATAAGTCTTTATATTTAGGAATAAAAACAACTTTAATTCTGAAACCAAAGGTAGTGATCTCCCAAAACCTTTCTCGCATTCTCTCTAATAAAGATGTCATCCCAGAGAACGCCTTGCGGGCATTGGTGTACAATAGTTACGAAATATTAGCCTTTGATGTAAATTTGGCACTTTTACTGAATATATCCTGTCAAATTTAGTGAGATTTTTGGTGATCCCTGAAATGAGATTAATAATATCTAAAAATCGAATTTCTGTTTTAGATGCATTTTTCCTAATTTATTGGAACAAAAATTTGACACAAAACAACATTTGTCAAAAATTCCCAAACGAAATTTGATATATTTCTATTATTGCGTTTTTGAGTTATCATGCTTACATGTTTCTGAAAGTGCAATGCAACAGAGATCAATACTTTGTTTATATACAACTATACACAACTATAACATGTTTTATAATTTCTAACATGTTTTATAATGTAGCTACAAACAAAATCTTCGTTGGTTTCTAAAGGCTTCCAATCTATTTTTATAAACTTCTACATCAATGCTAGAAGCAGAATAGAAAGCTCCAGGAAACAAAACACAAGATCAATGCTCCGATACACATCAAATTCTGTTTATAGAAACCAAACCTTCAACTAAATTCCTTTTATTTTCCAAGAAAACTGAAAAACAAAAGAAGCTTACCATAAGTCGGAATAAAGAGAAATGCAGCTCTTGCTTATCTTAGAATTTTTCGCTCGTCTCTTCACGTTTTCTACACTGATGAACAAATACTGATTCTTTTTTACAGAAAAAGAAATATATATCTATAGATTCTGCAGAAGAACTTCGTCTTTGTTAAGCAACTCATGTCGCATAATATTTTTCTGGGCTCCATAAACTTTTCGATTGCGTATTCTCCCATGAATATTTTTTTTTTCCGTTTTTCGAATTCTTGTTCATATTTTCCACTCGAAAACCCAATTCATACCTTTGTTACATAAAAGTCGAACAAGTATATATTTATTTTTATCTTTATCGTGGAAAAAATATAAGGACAGAACATCAAACGAACTGCAAATGCTTTTGATAAAATGAAAAGTCAAGCATTTAAATTGAGTTATTCCAAAGACGTCTTTTTTTCTTATGAAAAATGGGGAGAAATGTCGCTTTCAAACATTTTTCGTGTGATTTAGAATATGATGCGTGTCAATTGTTGAACAGCAAAATAAATTTTTCTTGAAAAGGTTAGATGGTTTTTCAGCGTTTTCTATTTATTTTTTTTCTACCAAAATAGCGATCGCCATTTGTATTATTCGCCTAAGGTTATTTTGCAAAAATGAAGGATCTATCAAAATTCTGTATGTAAATATGCATCAGACTATTCCGAAATTTTAACTTAACTTCTCCAAAAACTTTGAAATGATTCTTCTATCAATTTAAACAGAAATATATTTATTTCAGTTATTGTAATCCTGAAGAAAACAAATGTACTAGCATTTCATCCAAGTAATCCATTTTAAGTATGTGAAGAACATTTTCATTCTAAAATATGTTAATAGCGTCAATAGAAAAGACTGTATTCTAATCTCACTGGCTTTAGCATATCCAACCTTTAATTAAGGATTGACGAGGAAATGCTGATTTTTGATAGAAAACTGACTTAACAAGTTATTAATTCACAGAGTCTCCACGAGCAATTGGACTACATTTGTATTTCGCTTAAATTAAAACCAGAGAAATCACCTGAAGTCTTAGCAAGAAATGTGTTATTAAAACATAGATCGATATATCAGTTTTTGTATATTGTTCATTAAGAATGCACCTAAGGAATAAACCTCACAATATTCTTACTCTAAATATAGTCCCTCAGAATACAATACCTTAATACATTGTGATACTGATTTGCAATATCATTAGTTCAATAAATTTTAAAATATAAAAGTTTTGTAACTAATAATAATTCTGTAAATAATAGTAATAATCGGGGCAGAATAAGTTTTTGCTTTTATCAGAATTAAAAATATTATAATTAAAAGTGTATTTTTGTCAAAACTAATAGAACTACAATCAAATGTCTGCTTTCAGAAGTCTTTACAAGTAAATGTCTGCTTTTATTAATGTTAACCAAACTAAAATTAGATATTTGTTTCACACCATTAAATTCACTGTTGACCCACCAAACAGTGAAACCATCAAAAAGGTTATGATCTACAAAACGAAAATGAAAAATAAAATTAAAATTATATATTTTCTGTTTTTTATGACTTTGCACCTACTCCGAAGAAAGTTTAATTATGCGTTATTATGATAATCGAACAAAATTATAGTAAATTTTCTTATATTTGAAAATTTCGTTTTTAACTCTACTAAACCTGAAAATTCATTGAAGTTCTATTTAAAAAAATAAGAACAAGATTCTCGAATACCTTGCTCGTCTAGGTTCACTTTTTAAATGTTGACAGAAATATATGAAACGCATTTAAAAAAAAAGGGATTTACTTTGCTATTTAAAACGATTGAAAAACGAGAATTTATTTGAACGAATCTACTATTATTAAAATGTATATTTTAGGAAATAGAAATAAAAATTAAAATCCTATCTCAGAGATAATGTCTGCAGAAAACATTTTTTTTCTCAAAATATCAAAAGCATTTTTAAAATTGTGTATTAAATTAAAGTAAAAAATTTATTAAAAATCAAACAATTGTGCAGAAATAAAATTGATATAATTAAACAAAGGCAACTTTTTTAATTTTAAAATAGTGCAAAAACAATCGCTGTGATATAATAGTTTCGAAAGATGCAATCATCAATTTCCATAGGCAAGTTAATGTGGTAATTAATCTAGTAACAGTTAAGCCTATTTCCGAGCTGGATTCAACTTTATTCTTTTTTATTTCTTTTATAACTTATGCTTTCTGATTAAATAGATTTTTTCTAATGACACAAAGAGAATAAAAATATGATTAGAAAATATCTATTGCTCTCCAGAGCATTTCTAATTATATTTTGCAGTCCCATTTAATAGTCAAACGTACAGTTAAGTTTAACTATAAAAACGTTCTATGAAATATAAAAGTTAAAATTACTATATAAATTATCACTTCTAAATAGCTTAATCACTTAAAAATCGTGTTTACTAAAGTTTTATATCTTCCATTTCAAATTCAAATTTAAATTCAACGGGAGCTGACAGAAAATTAGGGAGATATATAACATAATGTACGTAATATAAAATAGTATAAATTATATGGCTATCGAAATTTGAAGCTTAATTTTTTTTTGTCTGCAGAAGCTGTTAAGAGATCGAGATATATAAATATTTAATTGAAAATTTTAGATTTCTTCCAAATTATCTGGTCGCCAAAGACGACTAGTTTAAAATAAAGTTACTTAATCTAACGAAATTAATCCTTATTTGTTCAAATAATACTTCGTACGATATTTCATAAAAGAAATCTGTTGAGATTTTTGTATAGAATTAAATGGGAAAGAACTTTCATTTGAAACGATAAATCATCGAATTTCTAGCAAATTATCAACTAAATAATTCTGAAATATTTTTACTCATGAATTGATATCTCATAAAATATATTCAAAGTTAGCAATTTTAGAAAAATCTTTCCTGACGCTACTTGAAAAATTAAGCCTAAACCAATAAAATAGGTTCACAACGATAGGATAATTAAATGGCATGAAATAAATGTTAGCATAAAGTGGGTATAGTTAGTGTGAAAAAAGAAACCTTCTTTCTTATCGGTAATAGTTAAGATAAAGTCAATGAGTCAACATTAATTCACGCCAGCTGAAACACTGGTCAATGGACAGTAGAAGAACCATATGGGAGGTCATATGCCTTTGAAGTTCATCAGACTCTAACGTAATAGTCGGATGCCAGGTTACAAATTGTGAGTATATCTGCATATAAATTTATTTGCAGACGATATCTTGAAAATATATTTTTGTGTAGACTCAGACACGTTAAAAATATAATATTGAAAGGAATTAGATGAAGACAAAAATAGAAAAATTAAAGATAAGATGGCGTATATAGGAAACGAATACAAAAATGAAAATATTCATCGTGTATAGGGAAATAAGAAAGAGGCCAATTAAAAAAGAAAGATAATCAACTTGTATATATTGAACAAAAAAGAAATGATTACAAAATAAAATATAATCAAGTTATATATAGAAAAAGTTACGAATAAAAAAAATGAAAGATAATAAAAGTAGCATTATAGAAGTTTCCTCTGTTTTTTAATCAATTTCTTTTCAAGCTTTTATTTGTCATAACCACTTCCATAAAAATCTGTAAAGGTGTTTAATGTTAAATATGAAATGGAATCCCAGAAGGCTTAAGTGGCATTAATGTTAACGTTACTATATATCCCGAAATCAAAGGGCTTTCTATTGGCTGCATAGATGTAATAAGTAGAAGAAACAGTGGTCATACTACCCAAAGAAGATATGAAATAATTATTCTTTGCCATTACATAATTTTGCTGCAATCGAATTTTCCAATCCTCTGCATACAATGGTCATGAACAATTGAATTCATGTCGAAAATGCTTTCTTAGTGAGACTGACTGATACAAATTAAATAAATTTGTAGCAATTTATTTTTTTAAATAGTAATTCTTATTTAAGAAACTGAGACATAAATGAAATGTCAAAACAATAAAATTCAGATATTTCCACATAAAAACTTCCGCATTAATGTGACAAAAAATGATATAAAATTCTAAAAAAAACAAAGTTATTTTTTTAAATTGAAATTTCTTTTAATTATAAGAGTTTCTTACTTAAATCGGAAAAATGGATTTCAAATAAAATATTCATCAATGTATTATTTGCATTTTTTTGCAATAAATTTGTTCTAGATGAATTTGGACTCACCTTACAGCCAAGATGTCGTCGACACCATCGAACTCCTCAAAGTCAGGAGTCATCCTAAGAGGTGTCTCAGGTGTGTCACTGGATGAGCTTGTCCGAGCATCTTTCTCGCCGTGGCAACAGCAGAGCCCTTCATCATTACATACGCAATCACACTCCTCGGCTCTGTAAGAACAATTACGATTATTGCTTCCTAAACACTATAATTCTAATTAATATTGAAGAAATTGAATTAAAAGTACCTTTTAAAAATATGCTTTTATTCGCTCACACAACAATAGAATTTTTTAAATTTAATTCTCTTCTTATTTTTTTATCTTTTCATTTGGTGTTCAAACTCACTAATAGTTGGAGCCACTAATCCGGAATCAAATTTTTGTTTATTTTTTTATTGGTCAGTTGCGTTTTCAACCTGCTAACTTGAAAGCAATATTGGTTCTCCTTAATTTCAATTGGTCTATACCTCGTTATTCTTTATACCACAAGAAAATGTTTTTAAGTACCAAAATATCTTAGAATTTAAAGTCGCACTACTTTAATAACTTAACACCTTTTCTTTTCAATGTTTACATGAATTATCTTATCCTCTAGAGTCTATCCTATCCTCTAGAACTAGAATTATCCTACTCATGATACCATAGTACTATAAAAAAAACTTTATAGTCAGTTCATTTATTTATTTTTTATTTCGATGCTCTATAACATCTTTTTCTCATTCCACATATGCTGCATAGATATTAAACGAAGTCTTTCTTCCTTTGCTTATTACAATGGAAGAATATCACACCATTAAATATTTAATGAATTTACTGAAGGGAGAAGAGATTTTTATTGTGGATCTCGATGCCTGTAATATTAAGTTTCAACCTCCGCTTCATTTTTGGTCGACTACAAAATGGCTTTTTTCTCATTCTGTAAATTTATTGCCTTTTCTGCTTCAGTTTTTAATTAGCCTTGTTTGTTTGTATTTTACCTGTTTTTGTTATCTTTATTTTTATGTCTTTTTATCTATGTATGTAGTTGTTTCTACTTACTTCTGTAAGACTTGTGCTATACTTTGTGGTGCACAAGGATTGCCTTATTACTAATAAAAAAAATTTAATGAAATGATGGAGATGTTTGAAATCCAGTGAAACAATAAAATTTATTCTTGAAAATTCTGCAATAAAAAAAATATTTTTAAAAAATGCAAAAGCAGAAAATTAAATTGGCATCATCAAAAGACAATAATTTTAAATTTTAAAACTATGTAAAAATCAGTTATGTTCAAGAGTATTTTTGGAGATTATCCTTATTTGGAGATTTAATTTTCAATTAAATTTCTAATTTATTTTAATTATTCTGATATATACATTTTCATCTTCTAAAGTATTTTTTTTATTAAATTTGATAATTTTAGTCGAAATGTCTATCATATTTGTTATCTCTATTAGCGCAAGATATTGCACTACAACTCCACTATGTTATTCGCTATTCTGAATGCCGGCCAATATCGAGATGCTATTGTAATATTTTTAAGGATTTTATACTATTAGGATTTGAGGAATTAACAGATAATTAAGTTTTGAAAATTTAAAAATTGTTTCTTGTGATTGAAATACACAAGCATACAAAATTCCAAGTCTGTAGCACAGACTTGGAATTCTCATACTATGGATCACGAATCAATTTTGGGTGGATCAAGACAAGACTTTAGATGTAAATGTATTGTTTCACAATTCACAAATATTTGTTCGTTAAGACGCACATTATAAATATTTTTATAAAATTATAATTATTAATAATTTTTTCCAATAACTATCATTTTAACCTATAAAAAACCTTTTTCGTTCTTTGTGCCATAAAAATGTTTCTAACGTGTGACTCTCTCCGAACAAATGTATGAAAAAATTCATTGTGCCTAGGATGAAGGGGATCGTTATGGATTTAGGTACTAAAAATTGATTGCAATGTTTAAATGTTTGCGAAGCCTTGCTCCAACACATCAGCAAATGTTTAAAATAAAAATACAAATTATAAAATTCAGTCTTTAAAGGCATGAAAACTTTAAATTTCCTTTCAAGTATTTACAAATTTATTCAAATGGAAAAAATTATTAGTATATAGTCTTGAAAACCATTGATATTTACAGAAAAATACCTGTGGGATGAATTGACTTCTGTAGAATAATAATCAAATGTTTTATATCTGTAGAAATAGGTAGGATTACCTATGGACTGAAATCCCATTTCAAGGTTCAAACACTGTTGAATATGATGTCCTTTAGAAAGCACTTGTAAAACTTCGACCAGAAATATTCGATCCGCTGCACTTTCTATTAAATGGTCCCAAACATTCCCAAATGATAGCAACAACTCTTCGTTGAATTTAAGTATTTCTTGAAGTTACCACCGGTGTGAAGATGATATTCGCAACTCCATATATCACTATGGTTTTGATTTGTCAGTAATACTTTGTTCGTCCAGAAGTTTATTTACGTTAAAGAGAAACTCAGTATTACAACACTCAACAGAAATGAAACCACGAAGAATTATTTAATTTATACATGATAAAAGCAAACATTAGCTGAATTTTCATAAATAATCATTGGTAGATTTTGGGCATATTTGTAAACAACATTCATAGAAAGAATTTGAAAGCTATCAAAATAACTTAAATGATTCTTATATAGTGATATTATCATCCTGATAATTTAAATCAGAATAGCTTGATGATACTCTGATGTCAATAATATTTCTCTAAGCAAGAAAAAAGAGTAATGATTTATTTCGAGATTTCAAGGAGATCTTTTTTTAATTTTTATATTTCATATATTGTGCATTTTTTTTTATTTTAATCTTTTATATATGTACTGCACTTAAATTTCGATGTTGTAAATTATATAAACATTGAAAGGCTTCTGATTTTTGTGTGATGAAGATTTTGTACTCTTTTTATATTGTCATTTTAATATTTAATTAAATAGTTTTGTTTTTCATTAGTTTTAATATCTCTTGCTTTTGTATCTTTGTATTTCGCAAACAGCATATTCTTTTCGTTTTTATTCTTGTAGTTCGAATTTTATTATTATTTTCCTTTTTTTTTTCACATATAATGCTATTTTTTCTTGCCATTTTTATCTGTCATATATTGCTATTTTTCTTTACTTTTAATAAAGTCCATCAATATTGATATCGAATCAGATGGGATATGCATTACTCTAAAAGCGAAAATGCATTGTGGTATAAAGAAGTTAAGTTCCAAGAAGCTTGATATTGCTTCATTTGTATTTCATATAATGTGCATTTTTTTCTGTTTTATCTGCTTCATCTGAATATATATTTTCATGAATCGTGAAATTAAAATAGAGATATTCATATTAAGAATAGAAACTATGTATAATTTCTAATGAGATTTTTGACTCTAAATTTCAGGAAATTATTAATCGGAAATTTTTTTGAATATGATATTACTTTCATTTTCAAATGAGATAATAGGCTCATAGCCTTTAACAGTTTCCTAAGTTTATTTTTGATAAAATTCAAACATTATCGGAATATTTTATAACTAATTTTTAATACTTACAAATTTTGAATCCACTAATTTTAATCAAAAAGCTACTTGATCAATATTAATAATATTTTTATACTAGCCGTCTTTGATGATCAACTGGTTCTCAGTGAAAATTGTATCACCTAATTCCAATTAAATTCCTCACGCATAACTTAATAATCGTATACTTGTATATCCCACAGAAATGCATATTTAAAAAAAAAAACAAATTGTGACAGACATCAAATTGATATCATTTTAATAGCCTTTTTGTCCATTGTGTATATGAACCATCCTAATAAAATCAAGTTCCTTGACGTAATAATGCTCTTAAAAGTGTCAGGTTAATTTATCTTTTTATTTTCTCTATACCGTAACTTCAATTCCTTCTTCTTTATATAAATCATGCAAATATTAAATAGATCTCATAGCTTTCCACAATGGGTCAAAGTTATGCGATCAAATATTTTACAAAACAATAAAATTCACTGTTGTGAATTCAGTTACAAGCTCCAAAGTACATCTGTGCCACATTTGGTTAGTTGGCACACGGTTCATAATGTATGTCCTGTGCAGCGCCAACACATACATGCACTTTCTTTTTTGAAATAAGTAGTGAAGATGAAAAGTGTTCGAGTGTGATCTATTCCAAAATTCAAAACGATATTTTATTTTGTAGCATTTTTAACTTTTGAAAAGCCAAAATTATGGTTTAAAAGAATTGCAGGGTGCCAGGTCTTGGTCTAGAGAAACAAGAATATATAAATTTTAACACAGATAGCAAGAACCAACCAAAATCTTTTGTTTTCCTTTAAAGTTTTTACAAAATTTGACCTCAGTATATTCACGAATTTTACATGATGTAAGCATACACTGACAAGTTTCCTTGATGACAACCTTCCAAATACAGCCCAGCAGATACAGCTTTATCTAAAGTTAAGAATGATATTAAAACATGATAAAAAATGAAAGTTTCTGCATAAATACTTATTTCTCATAATACTTATTTCTCTATTCTATGAGTGAAGAAGTTACAGTGTTCACTTAATAAAATTCCATAAGCATAATGGTACGATTGGGAGTCGTTTAATCTTACAGAGTTTCCATTGCCATATAATAAGCATGCACAAATTTCTGAATTAAATAAAAATAAAAAGTTCGAAGAGCTCTCAATAATATCGTAAATACATCGGCCATTTAAGTATCAATATACAAAAACAAATCTGTTGTCTCATATTTATTAAATATTACGCTTAATGTGTAGAATCAAATCAAAGATAAGCTCAAGAAGCAATGTGAAGCGTATCTGTTGAAAGAAAAGAGAATTTTTATGAAGATTGATTTCCGTCTGTATTTGCCGAGTGTCTACTAATTTCCTCACAAAAAAGGCATAAAAAGTCAGCTAACATTTTTACAAATTCATAGGAAACTCGTACTCGGTCGTTTATTTAGCTGTCTATGATCCTTGTGTAAAGATAGGAAGATACTATGATATAAAAAGTAAGACAAAAAAAAAGATCGTTCCGGAAGATTATACATCTAAAAGAGTAGAAAAAGTGTTCTGTTCTTGTCTTTCTTGAATACTTGTACAATATTGTTAAGGAAATTCCATTAGATGGTTGTAAAGTGAAAAGTCTAGTAGCTTAGATAACAGAAAAGGATGCTTCATATTACATGAAAACAAGTAATAAAACGTAAAATAATAATACACAAAGCAGTTCCTGCAAATATCAATAATACACAAGCAGCAGGCCATTATTAAACAACCGCAAGAGTACGAAAAATTCAAGGAAAACTCAAATGGAAATCAACACTCCAAAAAGAAAATTTACTCGACTGCTGGCTTCTTTCGATTCAACTACTTCTCGTGTGTACTCCTCAGTTCTTATAGGATATCGAATGTTCTAGAGTCCTAATGAAAATAACTCCAATATTCTCAAATTTCGTAATCCTTCGTTTTTGTCGCCAAAAGGTAGCCAAGTTTGTTGCCATAACCAGATATCATTCACTCAGTATCCTTTTTAATATCAATAAAACTCTCTTTTTTACTATGAAAGTAAGCAAAGTTCCAGATTCGCAACAATATAGTGCATTTTATGTAGCACTGGTGAGAATCGGGTATGAATTTTGCATCTTTACCTTTCCACTAATAGATTTGAAATTTGAAGATTCATGACTAAATATCAATTACTATGTATCCAAATTATTTTGCTTGTTTGAGCCATTAAGTCATCATATGATAAAAATGCAGACATCAGGATAAAAATGTAGGCCATCTTTTTGTAGATGTATTTAATCCAAAATTAGACACATACTTATAGTTTTAGGAATACAACAAAAAAATAGCAATTGTGTAATAGATTGCATTCTTTGAATGATGGTGTTCACAGATAAGCAATACTATTGACAAGAATATAGGAAAAATTCCAAAGAATTTTTTTTTCCAATTCAAACGGTTTTGAAATGCGGCGAACGTCAATAATCAAAATATCTAGATTGAAATATATGGCTATTACAATATATTTTTAACAATATTCACACTCAAGTTCATACTAAAAACAAAATAACAATATTTCACATTCTTTTTTTGCATCATGAAACTTATGTTACTATCCTGATTCACCTGAAAGCATTTTATCATTTGATTCAGTTTCTATCCTGTTTTCATTCCTCATTTCATCCTCTTTTCAATTCATCCTCTTTTAGCATGTCATGATATTCTTACCCCGGTGAAATGGTTTCTCATATATCACACTCGTTCTTATCCTTTCAGTCTTCTTTGCTAAGTGCAATAACATTATTCTGATATTATTCAGGAAGTATTACATATAAAAGCCAAAATATAAGAAATGCCTCTCATTTAAAATTCGACTAGGTCGAATTATATTCATTGACATTTTAAGCCACGATTATTACTAGAAAACTTTCCCCTCGTTAAAAACATCAATAAAGATTTTAGTTGGAATTTCCGGGGGAAGTATATGAGTGGCTAGGAAAATGTATGATTAATGCCCGAGAACAGTCGGTTACAGTTATCTACGAAACCGCAAATTTCTATTTTTTACTTTTAAACGATTATTTTTTTTATTCTAGTTCCGGGCTCCAAAAACTGGTAGCTAACTACTTTCTTGCCCACTACAAAAATCTTCGGACAAAGTGTGGAATAGTGGACGAAAATCGTCAATGAATGACATAGACGTCCAATGACAGAAGAGATATAATTTTACAAATAATAGTATAATATAATTACAAATCATCACAATGCGTATATATAGGCACTCTATAAAACAGGTATTATAATAAATTGGTTTAATTTAAATGCCGGCGGCCAAAAAAAAAGATAGTTTTTGGTTGAAGCATTAAAACTAAAAAGAAGTTTCTTTATGAGTTAAGGAACACTTACAATTGAAGATTGCAAATGAAAGAATTAAAGACTGAAAAATACTTTTAGTCTGACATTAAAAAATACTTTACTTGTGAGGCCTATTTAGAAAAGATCTATTATTTAAAAAAAGACGTGTACAAAAATCTGTTGATTGCTCCAAGATGACGACATCTAATCTGTAGAAACTGTCATTTTTTGCATTTTTTATATAGTATATCCTTAACTTTTTCAGTAACTTTAAAGTTCGTGTCTATCCAATACTTGCTATCAAGATGCAGGAACACGTTTAGTACTACGTATAGAATGTATCTAATGATTTTGAACGTGCATGGTATATGAAATTTTTTTAAACTGTGCACTGATTTGGTACTTTCAAGCTTTATATAAATTCTTTGTAAACTATTTTTCAATAGATATTCTAGGATGTATCTTGAAAGAATATATTAAGGTATCATCTCGGTCTGTAAAAGCTAGAATGCAAATGGCATGCGGAGTGCCATTCCTTAGAATACAAATGTCATGCACAGCACACAAAATTAATTTAAATCTCGAGAAAGAAGAAAAATATTGAATAAAGAGCTACAATAAAAACAACACGATAGAGCTACAAATCCGAAACAATAATAATCTCTGTTCAGATCAATTGTTTCATAGTTTGCACCGAAAATATATGTTCATAAAATCTACTGCAGTTTATCTGAACCTATAAATTGTTGACTCAGATATGGGTTTGGGGATGATCTAGTATGATTTGACAATGAATCAAATGCGAATTCTCAAAACATTGTTTCAACACGAAATTCTTCTTTCGAAACTTGTTATTGACGACTATATGTGGAATAATCATTGGACAAAAAAATAAGAGTATGTCTGGGTTTTAATCCAAATGGCAATACAGACTTCTTTTTTAAATTAATGCACATAATACTGATCGTCATAGCCAGACCAACATAATCCAACTTTCAATAAACTATTCGTATTTTAGCTTAACAAAGCAAGTTTAAGTCATTTTTAAAATGTAAAACATTGTCAGTGGCGTTGCATTTTTTCTCTCTCTTTAACATATTATCCTTTATCCTTTGAATTAATTATCCTTTCAATCCATTAATTATCCTTTGCGTCATTGTTCATTGGGAAAGTAAACACAGATGTGACAGTATCTCAGACAGTTTTCATGCCTTTTAATCACAGAATACCTTAAAAATTACGAAATTTAGTGAAATTTCTATGTAAAATATTTCCCAGCCAAATCGACTACAACATCATTGCAAAAGCCTTTCTTTTAAATCAAACATCATTATTTTAATTTATTACAGAAAGTCCTTTTCCCAAATTATTAACTGAATGTTTGCATTGTCAGAATAAATCAACTATCTATAGATATCTAAAAACCAGAATTAATTTTAAAGCGCTTGTGTAAATACTAGCATGCTTCTAAACCAGAAACTTCTAAAGTTCTTTTCAAAATCAATGTCTATTCATTTCCTTAATCACCTTTGTAAAAGCTCGTTACGTGTATGATAGAAATGTGAAGGGTTGGCAAAGAGTGAAATCGATGAACTGCGCTTCAAAAACTCCTTAAAGCTCAATGTTTTGTCTGAGTGCAGTTTCAGCAAAAACTAAACATCTTACAAATAGTGGTAATCAGTTCTAGGAATCATTTTGGTTGCTTTATTCTTTAGTTTTTGAGTCTTTACATTGGAAAATTGCGGAATGTTTCGTACGTTTTCTCTTTCGATCACAGTAGTTAACAAATAGACAGGCCAAAAATGAATGGGAACAGTAAATTAAGAAAATCGATTTATAGATTAAACAACATTTTGTTTATCTTTCATTTTATCAATTTATGAAGCAGTAGGGGAAGGGGGAGAAGAGAAGTGATATATTTGAACAAAAAATAGTCTATTAATGCACTAACCATATTTACCTTAATTACTAACATTTCAATGGTTATTCGAAAATTACATTTGCTTGAAAAGTATTTTCTTGTTTTCATATCATTCATTATTAATTTCTAATTTTATCTCGTTCATATCAAACTTCATTATTATGACGCCTATTTATTTCAAAAGCAAACATGATATAAAGAAATAAAATATCATTATATTTATATATTTTCCAAAAAATAGTTAAAAAAATTGTAATAATTTAGAATAAAATTTCCAAAAAGCTTTGTAATATGAATTGTAATTATAAAGTATTATAAGCTCATTGCTATCTCAAAAAATAATACAAATGCAACAGTAAAATAAATTTTTACTCTTAAATGCTACAGTATATCCCTAAATATGCCCTTTTCTTTCAAATGACCGCTTATGAATATGGGTATTTAATGCATTAATTTTAGATAGAATTTTGAATAAAAATTTGTCATTTAGTTCTCCTTCTTAGACTCTTTCACTCTTTCTTCAAATATATTTTGATTTTATTATTACTATTATAATTTATTTATCCATTAAAAGCTAGTCGACAAAGGTAACTAATCAATAATAAATCTTAATGCATGCTGTTATGTATTTTTACTCACTTTTTCTGTAATGTGTAGTGTATATATATGTTTTATTCCTTAACTGTAAGAGTTCTACATAGGTGCTCCAGCTTAACTGTAAGTCCTTAGAAAATGCTTTTCTGATAATACGTTTATTTTTATTCATATTTACATGGTATAATATTTTTTAAAGTTTGAATATCTATGCATTATAAAATAAAGGGGGGACTTAAATTAAACGGGGTGATAATTTAGACCCGGTTTCATCTCTAAAACCTGGCATGGTGGGGAAAACTATGTAAAAACTTTCTACGTAAAATATAAAGGCAATCATATTTAATAGTAAATTTCAGTCTTAATTGGCTGTTAAAAGCAAGTAGTCACCGGAGTCCTGGCCTAGGGGTAGCGCGTCTTCTCAGTGATCTAGGCGTCCCAGTTTCGAGTCCTGGTTCTTCTTCTGCTTGTGTTCTCACTGTGAGATGCGTGAATGGGCCACCTTTTAAAAAGGGGTTGCGCAAGCGAATGCGTGAGTTTCATCTTCATATGAGCTAGAAGTCCGACTTCTGCCCTCGGGTGCTCAGGGGTCTTTACCCTCAAAAGCTACTACGCAAATATTTGGCTTAAAATAGTCACACGACAAAAAAGAAGCAAGTAGTCAAGCCTCAAATAGAAATTTAAGTAATAGAAATCTCAAGATGATTTTATATGTAAATAAATTTCATAATTAAAATAATTGCTTTCTTATGTATTCATTATTTTTATTTTTCATCTACGAAATATTCAAATTGTAATCAAACTCTGCCTGAAAGTTTCCAACAAAATTTTACCTCAAGATTTTGATGAATCTACAATTTTCAGTTCCTCCCTAATAGTTTTTTTTTGTATTTGTCTGTTGTTCTGTGATTACGATACCTCAAAAACATAACAAGCCACAGGCATGAAATATGTATATGACATATTCAACGTATTTGTAATTTTCTATCAAATTGTGGATGAAATCTGTAGGTGAGTTTTTTCCTTGCGTCCTTTCAAGTACATATAACCTTAATAACTAAAAAATGAGAGAATCTAGATAGATGGAACTAAGTATATTAGTTTATCATTAGAATTAAGGATTAGGATCAAAATTTAAATAAATCCACTCAAGAGCTAACCGTTTATTACTCTATGATATATTTGCAAGCATTATGTGAACGCGATAATTTAAAAGTTTAAAAAATTAGACAAATGAAATTTGATATTTTGTGACATCAGCAAATTTGTGAATCTGTATCAAATTTTGGCTCCAATCTGTGGAAAGAATTTACCAAGAATGTCGGTTTTCTTCAGTGCACTATGAAGGGCAAAATGTACCTTACTCCATTTGTTGATACATTCGAGGAAAGAATACTCACTCTATAATATATTATAACTAAGCATATAAATTTATTAACAGAATTGTAGATTAGAATCAGATTTTTAATAAATTCGTTCAAGAATTGAACGTCTATAGCTCCATGTGATATATTTGGAAGTAGAGGGTAGTTCAAAGCATAAAAATTTAGATAAATGAATTTTGATGTCAGCCGAATTTGTTAATCTGTATAAAATTTTGATGCCAATCTGTGGAAATAAAGATTTTCCGAATCTTTACTCCATTCGTAGATATATTCCAGGGAAGAATACTCCCTTGATAATATTTGAAAGACTATTGTTAAAGTCAATTTAATTTTCTTACTTCGGTTAAGTTGTTTAATTTTCTTGCTTCGATAAGACTTTTGACAAAAAATTAGTTACCTTCCTTCATAAAAATTTTCAGTGAAACACTATTTTCATGTATTTGTGGCAACACTTCATGCATTTATCTGTATCATGTGACTTAGTCGTTTTCAGGAGTCAATTTTAATTTATCTAATAGCCAGTCATAAAGATGTCTCAGCAGCTGCGAATGGTATCCAAATTGAAAATGCGTGCAATGTTTCGCATTTTGCAGGCGAAAACACTGAAACAACATTGAAATTTTTAAGACCTGCATGAATCTTAGCGTGAAAATGCAATGTCACGTCAAGCTATCGTGAAGTGGTACAGATAGGAAAGACCATCACTAGAGACAAATTCTAAGATTAATGCTAAGAATAATGAAGTCGTGAAAATAACGTTCTTACTGAGCCTCGTGCATATGACATAAAAGAAGCAATTCTGATTTTAATAATAAATCATTTTTCCTTAAATTAGAATAATTCTTTTTTTTTAATATGCAAGTTCTGATGCTTAGGTTTTTCATTAAAGTTTTCAGCAAAATTTCTTTTAGAGTTTATTAGTTTCTTGGAAATTCCCTCTTCGTATAACTCAATATTACCTCATGCTCTTGCATGAAGAATCACGATGATATTCACAGTAGAGATGGGAGCAAGTCTAGGTCCTTTGAAAAGTAAAATAAATGAGTTTGATGAATAGAATAAATGAATTTGATACTTAAATACAGCCATGCAATTTATTTAATAACGAAAATAAATTGCATGGTTGAATTTAATCATTTAATAGGTGTATGCCGAGATCGACGGTTACTGGATTCAACTGGTTTTGTAAAAGTTCAGTTGCAAAACAATTACAAAAATGTATATTACATGAGATATAAAAAAGGATACAAAATAGATTACTAAATGCTAAATACACAGTTTTAGATTTGTCTAATTTAATGTTGAGTGATTCAAATATGGTTTAACTGTGCGAAATATATGATTAAGTATAAAATATTAGTGTAAAACGAATAAAAATATTACTGTAAGCTATCAAAACGAAGGAACATGAAGTAAATCATATTTAGAGTCGATTTAAAAAGGTATTTCTATAAAATCGCATTTTGAGATAAAAAAAGAACTGCGGATGTAAATTCTGCTCCAAAGTCTAAGATATCAGCAAGAAAATCAATTTAAAAAAACGAAAAATTTAAGAGCAGATAAAAAGAATTCACCAAGCGATTATTTTCGATTCACTCTCAAACTTTTTAAATACAAACTGTAAAGAATTCAGATAAAATATTCTTAATAAAATTTGAACAAGGATAGTACTAGGTTCAAAATAAACTAAATAAAAAAGAACAGAAAAGAAAACCAGGCCAATAAATCCTGAGCAATAACTGTAAATACATAACAGTTGATAAGGCTTCTAAAACCATAGTATTTCAAAACGGGACACTTTTTGTTTCATGAACAAGACGCTAGATGCCAACACAAAGTTTCCTTATTAAAAAATGAAAAAAAAAAAAAAACTCAATGCCGAAAATTAGTTCCGCTCTTTGCCCCTGCTTTCAACAGTAATGATGACCCAAGATGGCAGGATAATGATCGCTTTCTCTTTATCGCGTGTTTTACACGCTGAATTAACTTTCTTAAACAACTAATTCGTTTTGTTAGCCGTTATCAAGACACGGTATCTAACCAGAAGCATTGTATTCATTGCAATTATGTTTCTACTCCCCACGCGCTTGTTGTATAACTGTACTTTACAGATAGGTAAGATTGTAATTAGGGTTAAAATGTGATGGAAGTGTGTGGAAATAAAGGATTTGATCGCCGCCACGAGTCATCTGAAACATGCAATGAACATTTTAATCTTCTATTTATTTATTAGAGTTTTGATTGGTGATATATTACAAAATGGATGTACTACATAATTGGTAATTGTAAGTGGTACTACATAATTGGTTTCGCTTTGATTGAACAATTTTTGTTTGAGTGCACATAAATTTAATATGGTTGAATAACTTCTTTACTTTTTTCTTATACGAAGAAAAAGTATTATAATCGTCAAAAAGTTCAAACTCGAGATTTTGACGAATCTCCAAGTTTCACTCATCTCTGAATCACAAAAACACATGTTTAGAATTATGTTTGTGTGTTTGTTAGCACAATATTTCAAAAACGCTTCGAGCTGGATAGATGAAATTTGGTATGTGAAATCTACTCCAAATTTGTAGATTTATATTAAATTTGAATAAAATTCTTTTTAAAGGAACTTCGTCTATCTGGCTCTCCGAATATAAACGAAAATGTCTGAGTTGCTGGACACCAGAATAGAAGTCGGGATTTCGCATTCTAAAATCATGTGAGACCAAAAGGGTGAGGCTACTTTTAATTCCGCCCAACGTTACAAAAAGTAGTAATGGATTATGTATACTAATTAAATGGAAGAAAAACAAATGTATTTCAAATGAATGAATAATTGTGGATTGAATATAGAAGTATATTACTAAGCATATTTTGACCCAGGCTTCGTCTTTTGCCTAAAATGGCATAAAATTTATCAGAAAAGTTGAAATTATGTCCTTAGGTAGAGAGATTTTAAAGGTGTTTCATTTGTCATGCTGACACCGAAGAACCAAGCATCAAACTCGAATGTATAACGTCGTCAGTTAGAAGTTTTAATTAATTTATCACCTACAAATTTTCAGATATCAAAAGCTGTACAAAAACTATATAACATGATCTCATTTCCGTGATGAACCAGTGAGAGTAGTCTCCTAGAAATATTCCCATATATTCTCCAATACAAATTCTCGATAAAACTGTGCAACTTGGGTAATCGAATATCAAGGCCTCGAATAGCTTACATGGCATTGGTAAACGATAGTTACGAAATAGAGGACTTTGGCTTGAATCTATCGCGAAAATATGTACTTCGGATTCCATTTTTGCGGCCGATTGACACAAAATTACAATTTTAGTTGCAAAACAACATACTGAATTTCATTAACTTAAGTCATTGTGTTTATGAGTTATTGAGAATTCATGCACGCGAAAATAGACGGCAAACCACTTGACAGATTTAGTTCAAAATATGATACCTATGTCTTAGATGTTAAACCTGTGCACTAAATTTTATCGATATAGCTCTTTGGGTTTTGTAACTATCAAGTTCACTTGTACTCAAACATCCAAACAGGACTTTGAATGCATTTCGTTCAAAATTTGATTTAAAAAAATTTAAAATTTTGGTCTTAATTCCATATATTAAATTTCAGACATCTTGCTCAAGGCTTTTTTTAAAATTATGTTCGCAGACAGACACAATGCTAAAAATGCGTTTTTCGGATTCAGAAAGGTATGAAACGTAGAAATTCATCAAAATCTCGAGTTGCAGTTTTTGACGATTACAATACTACAATTCGTATACAAGATAGTAAAAATATTGTCATATTTAACATCACCATGCTTACCTGACTTAGCACCTTCAAAATTCTCAATTATTAATTTTTAATTTCAAAAATCGTTATATGGCACAATAGTCAATTTAAACGAAAGTGTAAATCAGCATTTTGCTCAATTTTACTTTAGAAAAATAGACCCATTATTATTTCCTGTGGAAAAATAGACCCACCAAACAAAAAAGAAAAGATTATCGAATAAAAGTATGTATCATTAACAGCCAAGCACATATCATTAACATATTTTTGCCTTTAAAAAAAAGAGAGGAAAAAAGTGCATAATGAATTTTCTTATGACCTAATAACTAGAATAATTAAAATATCTTCAAAAAAAATTTAATTAATTCTAGTTTATCATTCTTATAATTGATGCTATCCCTAGATATTTAAAATAGCATCTATTAGATGGCATTTAACCATCATTTATTTGGTGAATTGACGCTCCCAATAGACAACATCGGTTAATTACAAGTTAAGAATATGACATTTCTTTTTCTTAATTACTGATGTAAGATACTGCATTTTGATGTTTATGAAACGATAAATGTTTTTTCTGATGGGAATAGGAGAGGTCTTTCGGAGTAACTTGGCAACTGCCATGTTCTTTTTTTTTTTCATTTGCCATTAAACTCACAATGAATCATTAAATAAATGTTTCCCCAAATATTATATCTTGCCAATTTCATGATTAAAGCAAATTTATCGATTTCTTAAGAGAATGCGAAGAGTTGAAATAACAACACCGAGAAAATTTTATGTAATTAAAACTCATTTTTCATCTTTTAAGTTCAATTAAATATTCAGCATTAAATTGATAAAACAATAACCAATCAAACAATTGTGTAAATTTTCTAATTATCTAACTAATGAACGTCAATTAAACGTCAGCTTTGTGGCATCCTTTGAAGCACGAAAAATTCAGAATTTATCATTCACTTTCAATGCCGTCATTTATGGATTTGATGAGTCATCACTTTTGTGCTCAAATTAAATTCCATTGAATAAATCCGATTAACTCAGAATGCCCGCGTCATTTCTGTTTTGAACGAATTATCGTCTAATTATTCGTCAGAAAGGCTTCATTATTTTCTAATTGGCAGCATAATCAGTGCCTCAGTGAACGTAGCCGATGTCATATTAAAAGCAAGTATTTCAGTTTATGCAAATGAGGTGAAGCATCTTGTTGCTGATAGAATCCAAAACGAAAGATGTCTTTGGCATTGAATAATGAAATAATGAACCATAGAAAGAGATAACTTTACATGAAAAGCTAGCTCATCGTCATTTCAGTGCTTTTTCTCTGTTGATGCGACAATAGATATAAAAATAATTTATTATTTTTGCATGAAATTGATTTTTAAAACTGATAATTAATATCTCTATTAATTTTTTTTCTTTTTTTTTTCAAAACTCTTTAAGTTGACATGCTTTTCAGACCTTTTAAAATATTATTTATTTAAAGAGTGAAAGAACGGGGAAAATTTTCAAAACTGTTATATTTTTATAAGCTTTTATATAAACATTTATATTTTATTTCTCTTGAACTTTTAGCTGAATCATTAAACTTGAATATAAATATTTTCTAGTACATGAAATATAGAGAACGTAAAGTAATCATAAAAAAAATTCGTACTCGAGATTTTGAAGATTCACCGCGTTTTTTTTTACCTCTCTGAATTGGAAAAATACATTTTTTGGAAAATATCCGTCTGTCTGTCAATTTTTGACAAATATAACTCAAAAGCACTTTGAGCTAAACGGTTGAAATTTGGTATACATCTTTATACCAAATTTGCATATTTCTATTAAATTTTGAGTAAATTATTTTCAGAGGATATCCGCCTTCGCTGTTCGAATCACGATAATTACAAAACGGAGAGAGCTAGATTGGTGAAATTCAGTGAGCATATTTAACATCTGTATTGTAAACACCTATCAAACTTTAAACCAAATCCAAAGAGACGTTTGATCGTCTGTGGTTCTGTGCTTTTAGAATACGTAAACGCGATGATTCAAAACCGCAATAAATTAAATATATGAAATCTGGTATGAGATTTTGTGACTACGGTTTAGTTTCGTGTCAAAATTTTGTTTCAATTGGTTGAGAAAAATATGTCAAAAACACAAATTCGATTTTTGGACACTGTTAGCCGCATGTCAGGGATTAATCCCCAAATAATTCGCAAACGATGACCTAACAGATTTAATAAAAACGCTAAATTCACGTCAAGAATTAATATTTCATAATTATTATACTATCATAATAATTACTATACATAATATTATACTATATATAATTATTATATCATGTAAGGTATTCTGTGGCATGAAAAGTTTATTAGAGAATATGCGAGAAAGTTTTGGAGCGACTATTCCAACTGGTGTGTGTGTGTGTGTGTGTGTGTGTGTGTGTGTGTGTGTGTGTGTG
>JAPMOR010029040.1:295224-314304 GCA_026543865.1 Argiope aurantia
TGTGTGTGTGTGTGTGTGTGTGTGTGTGTGTGTGTGTGTGTGTGTGTTTCCTTCCTAATTAAATTCTACCATTCAGTGTGATTCAATTTTTTTTTCGCTAGTTGCTGTTAATTTTCTTCTTGTTGTTCAGAAAAAATTTAATTTAGTTTAAAAATTATCTTAAACTTTCAGAAGCTACAAAAAAATATCACATCAAAAATTATTATACTCATTCAATAAAATGTTTTTAAAAAGAATATATTCTTTATTATTAAGAATTGTCAGTCAGTGAAACTAACTTGATTATTTTCGGTTAGATTAATTTCTTTTGAGCATCTAGACCGAAAAGAATAAAATTATGGGGAGAAAGATTTCTATCTAATATTGAAAGAAAAAAGGATAGTCTGAAAGTTGAAGAAATATAGGCTTCTTAGAACAATTTGTAATTTGATTCAGAGTTTCATTAATAAAAAAAATAGTTCAAACGAAAAGTAATCTAATTTTTGTGGCAATAACAAAATAATGATTTTTTAAATTCAAAATCGTTTGCTCGTATTTCTAGCAATATTACGAATTTTGAAAAAAAATATCGTTCTTCTATTCAAAAGTGACGTAAATATTAAAAACGCAGTTTACAGATATAATTTATTTTTGTATGTTTCTTTTATTTAAATTAAGTTTTTAACCTTGAATTATAAATCAAAATCTTTAAAAGCATGTACATGTGCCAAATTTAGAAGCTGAATGTCAAACAATCTGTCCTGTAGAGCTTTAACACACACATTCATCTTTATTATTAGTGTCGATTATGGTTATCAATATTCTTATCGTGCAAAACTGCTTTGATTTTTAACCTAATCGATCATTTACATTCTTACTGATATTACACTTATATATTATGCATATTTACCTATATGTGAAAATCTATACCTATATAATAAAGTAATATATATTAAGTAAAGTATGGGATTATTTTTAATTGGTTCAGTTAGTTTTGTTGCGTTGGCATATTTCACATTTTATAAGTGCGATATATTCTCAAAGCAAGATTACTTTTTTTAATGTCACTTAACTTTGTAAAAAAAAAATTCGAACAGACACCAACTGTAGGGATTTTAAAGTGTTGCAATTATATTCAGAATTTTTTTTGTTGAACATTTTAAAGGACATTTTTATGAAAATCTATTATATCTTAATTTGTATTATACTTCAAAACATTTAAAATCAAAATTTTGAATTTCAAATTTTGCCATCAAATTTATTAATTAGAAAATTGCATTTTTTATATAAATTTTTAATGACTTTTTTAAAAATTTGTCCATCAAACAGTGTTCTTAAATTCGAAGGACAAATATCTGAATTTCAATTCATTTCTCTTTATTTTTTTCAATAAGAAATAGACAAAGAGGATATATTGTAATAGTCAAAAAACTCGAGCTTGATATTTTGACGAATCTACACGTTTCACATCTTCCTGAATCTGAAAAATATAATTTTTTTCGGGAGTGGGAAAGCATATCTGTCTATCTGGCGCTTTGATCTAGAAGGTTGAAATTTAGTTTATGGTCTTTGCATTAAATTTGTAGATTTATATAAAATTTTGGAAGAAAGTCTTTCTGTCAGTCTGTCCTTCTGGCCAAATATACGACAGATACACATGGATAAAATTTGTTGCACAGATTTAACACCTAAAGGTAAGTATTATCAAATTTGAAAACAAATCAGTGAAAGGTCGAGCTTCTGTTGTTCAGTCTTTCACAAGCATGTAAACGCATTAACTTAAAAACGGAATGATTTAAATACGTGAAATTTGGTATTTGATTTCTTAACTACTCTTGTGATTATATGCAAAATTTGGTTTTAATTGGTCTAAAAAAGGAGGCCCAAATTAGCCACTTGATTTTCTCGTATTGACCACATAATAAAAATTAATTACCAAAAAAATTCACTTAAGATCGTACTCGCATAGGCTCCTTCAAAGGCACTTTATTCACTCTCATGGGCATAAAAATTTCTAACTATCGTTCGCTAGTTACATATGGTTATTAATGCATAAGTATATTTATTAAGAGTATGCGTGAAAGTTTCGAAAAGACTCCTCCCGCTGGTTATTTTGTAATTTTCTATTCAATTTTCTAGCACAAACTGATATTTTGTTAAAACTTTTAAGTGTTCGAAAGCAATTACAGCTTAAATTTAATAATTTAAAATACAGTTCATCTTCTACCAACGTATAATTAAAAATTATTGAAAATAATCATATGCTGACTGAATTAATTAAATTATTTATATATACATATTATTATTCGAGATATATTAGGAATGCTTTAATAAGGTTCTAAGAATTCTCATTTTCATCAGAAGTCATTTCGAATGATCTTATAAATTTGATCTAATTTATTCATCAAATTGTTGAATATAAATTTTAAAATGCTATTACCTTCGCTTAAAATTAAAAGTTTAAATTATTCATAAATTTCTGTATTTTTAATACTTTTTGTCTTACCAATTTTAGCACTGAAATTCCTTACATGATTTCTTGACTGGACCCAATTATAATTAAATTTAATATATTTTTATTGAAACCATACCTATATGCGCTTTTAATGCCATATTTTCTTATAAAGGTTAACATTGAAGTAAAGTTTTTGCATAGCCTTTTATCTCTATAGAATTGTGAACAACATTTTGTTTAACGTAGTTCAATTTTTTTTCAGCAAAATAAGTTTACAAGTTTCTGAGTTTTTTTTTTTTCTTTTTCATTTGTTTTACTATCAAAAGGATTGCAATAATGTTGCATCAATATTAAGATACATGGTGCTAGAGATGAAACTCATCCTAATAAAATCAGTATTTTTAAATTAACATATATAAAAGGGGCACTAGATGTTATTTTATTTATATTTTATGCTAAAAATTTCCATCGATTGGCATTAATGAAAATAGCTTCAATTTAATAACCATAAATTACCTAAATTGGAATTATCTTAATATAAATCATTGTTGTATGTCTGTGTGTATGTAAATCCTATACATGTCCTAAGCAACTTGACGAAATTCAACCACACTTTCCACATTTACTATATAAAGCAAGAAAAAAGTATTACCAAATTTTAAAATGAAGAAATTAATTAAATATTTATTAATTAGAAACAAATCGAATTAATTATAACTAAACGCAGAAATTTCGGGGTAGATTATCCCACAAGAAATACTTTTGTATCTTCTTAAAATTCAAACTTTTACCTTTTCAATGATATCCGTTTCTGTTCCATATAGTTCGTTCTTCAATTTTTAACAAATAATTGCTAAATGTGATCGAATTTTAAATAAAGAGATTTCTATAGAATCCATTGCTAAGAAACAGTGAGACTTTGATTAACTCATTCCTTTTTTGCTTTTTGATTTTATAAAATATTTTGACAATTTTTTTACTTATTTCAAAAAAATTCTGCAGTTTATTAAATTAAATTTTAAAAATTACTTTGAACAAAACATTTTTTAACCTGTGGCTACTGCAAAGTGATAAAACAGTAATATTGTGATTGGAAGCATATAAACTTTAATTAATGAAAATTTGATGTAGATATTTAACAATGCCTATTTAAAAAAGAGGGACGCGGTGGCCTGCTGGTAAGGTATCGGCTTGTGAGTCGTAGGGTTTCAGTTTCGAGACCCGATTCAACCGAAGAACCGTCGTGTAAGGGGGTCTGTTGCACGTTAAATCTGTCATGCTAAACGTCCTCCCGCTGGTGTGGCGTGGAGAGGTGGGTGCCAGCTCAGGTGTCGTCTTCATCATCTGACCGCGGTTCAAAAATACGAGGTCCGTCCCCAAATAGCCCTACTGTTGCTCTACAACGGGGCGTTAATATAACTAAACTGAGCCTATTTAACAAGAGCACACTAGGTTCAATTTCAAAGGGGAAAATAAAACTTTTATGAATAAATGCAAATACTCTACGAGAACAGTAGCTTCAGGCTACAAGAATCCGCGATAAATCACCTCAAGAATTTGAATAGTAAATTTTTAATTAACTAACTATTTAATTAATTGCATCAAAGCGTTAAATAAAACCTTCTTTATTCAATAATTGTAAACAAAATTAGAAGTTTTTATTCAACAAAAATTAACAATTTGTGGCGGTATTAAAAACCGTCTGACATTTGACATTCTTATTTTAATTTAAAAGAAGGACTCAAATGATAAAAGGATTCTGTATACTTTAATATTTCATATAAAGGTATAATACATATTTACACTATTTAAAACAATGTCGGGTATGTAATTGATGTTTAAAATGTAAAGACTATTTTTTATATCTTCGATATGATAACATTTTTACTATACTACACGTCTGCATCATGATTTCTATGATTCAGTTTTTCATAGAATTTCCAAGGTATTGATTTCCATTCCTCTTCCACTACTGTCCATAGTCCAATAACTGTAATGGTTTTCATTAAAAAATTCATATAATTCATTTCATAACTTTTTTTTGAATTGCAGAATAGAATTATTTCTGTTCTGAAAGCACAAAAGCATATCCTCCCATGGAAATTTCATTTTCCAGTAGGACAACGACCCCAAACAGATTGCACGTAACGTAAAATTGTGGTGTCTTTTTCATTGTAAACAGCAATTATACACACTACCACAGTCCGCCAACATCAATGTCATTGAATATCTGTGGGACACACTCGAACCAGTGGTCCAAAAACACAAAATTAGAAACAAAACCCATTTAAAACAAACGTTGCAAGAAGACTGGCATAAAATATCTTCAGATATCACCAAAAATGGGTCTTTAGATGTTAGAGTCCGCGACTTTTAAAGGTTATTATAAAAGCCAAAAGACATGCAACTAAATACTGATACTTTCTTTGTGTGCGAGATATAACAAAAATTTGATTGGTGTATTCTCAATTTTGTGAGACAAAAATCTGTATATGTTTATTTAAAATGCTTATGAAACTTTTCAATTTAGAAATTTTTCGTTGTTTGTTCTTTGGTTTTATTTCAAATTAAACCATTTGTTACGTGTAAAAAGAAAAACATGTTTACACTTCTCGGTAATGTGTTATTTAAATTGAAAGTCGGATTTATCAAGTAAAAGTAACGTGTTTTCTTAATTGTTTGAGCCACTGTATATATGTACGCAATATTTAGAAAGAATAATAAATTTGAATGTAGCAGACGATATTTCTCAATTCAAATAATAAGCTGCCGCAGTAAATTTCATTCTCCAAATCATTTACTTTTTAAAAAATTTTTAATCAAAATTGTTCTAAAAGTATATAAACAACTTCTGTATTTTTTAATTAAAAATATTAGACATGAAAGTATTTCAATCCGATAAACGCCGGGATCAGCTAATTATTCTTAGTATCTGAATAATTAGCTGAATAATGAGAGCTTATGAAGGGTTAGCTAATTCTTATAACTCGCATGATACTCAATATCATAATCATATCTACGGCGGAAATGTTTCTTTCGCATTCATTTGCTGATTATTGCTCATTAAATTGTTGATCTTATCGTCAATGCTCCAATTATGATGGTTTCTTCAATAAATACAAATATATAATATATATAAAATTAAATAATTATTTTTGATAATAATTAAATTTGTTTTTTGGAATTTCATATTTGTCAATATATGGATAAAAATCGTAAAGTCACGAAATACAACATCAAAATAAGTACAGGACTAATCAGTACAATCGATAGATATTTTTCACTATTCAGAATTCATGTAGGAAAGTATTTGTGTCAATTAATGATAGTTATTTTAAAAATAAATCTTTGAAACATGAAAGATGATAACGATACTTACATGGTAAGGATGTTTGGTGTCGCCAGCATAGGAAACCAGTGAGGTTGTGTAGTCATGCCTGATTGCACCGAGAAATCACTACACATCTGTCACACATTCACTAACAAGTCACAATATAAAGGAGTTTGATACAGTTAGAGTCTTGGCTCTACATATTATATAATAAGTCACTTATATGACAAATGGTAGCCAATAATCCATGATATCATTTTTCAAGGCATCGTTTTCTTTTTCGAAGCTATCCATCACAGCATAAAATAGTCCAAGCTGAATTTTTTTTTCTTTCAAACAGATAGGAAATCCTTTTGATCTATATTCCTATTAATCATCTGAAAGAAGAAGAAAAATAAAAATTTAACTTTTCTGATTAAAATGAAACTGATCAGAAAATTTAGTTTTCAATTGCATGAGATTTGCACGGTGTTATATTGCTGAAATGTAGACGTAACAGTTCATTCCAAAGTTAAACGAAGTAATTCGATTTTATATCAGTGCCACGTTCGCATGCGTAGTTTGTTTTGACATATTTCTGTTGAAAATTCGCCTTGTAATCTGAACTAGGGTTGCCTTGTCGTAGATCAAAGAAATATCACCTCTTTATTTCGAAAGATGAATGACTACGTCGAAACTTTTAGCTATAAATTCACTCTTAACAATGGTTTTATACTTTTTCTTTCTTGTTTCGTTGGTGACAGTTCCTTACTTTTCATCCAATAATAAGAATAGCGCGTACATTTTTATAATTATCATTTCTGTTATTAAAAGTTATCTATATAAAGGATTGTCAGAAATATTTGAATGTACATTCATACGTATATGCAAAGTATTAAAATTGTAAACGTGCAGTAAAAATTAAATGTTACCGATATTTGCTACTGTAAAATAAATATTATTATTTCAAATTTTTGCTATAAAATTGTTTAAATTGTTATTTTTATAAATTCAGCATGAAAGAAGTTTATTCTCCTTGAAGTATCTTAAAAAAGGCTAGCATTTATGTTGATTATCCAAAAATTAGTTTATTTTGATCATGAAATATATTTTTAATAATGAATTTAAATCCTTCAAATGGTATTTAAAGTGAATTCCAGCTATAGCTAAGTTTAATAAAAACACATCGGCAAGCATTCGCTGATGAGCAAAAATCGGAGAAATAATGCTTATAAAGGCAGAGCTGTATTTTCATATTCGGGATTTCTTTTAAGAAGGTACTCGCATTTCTTTTAAGTTTGTGACGTTGCTGGCATAAGATAAATCACGGTCAGGCAATAAAAGTTACAACCATTAGATTTTCAGAGACCCGGTTTAAATAATTTGTTTTAAAGGAGCTAATAAAGTGAATTCATTGAATGTATTTTGTTGAATCTGAATGAATTATGTTGAGTATTAATCTGAATTATTGTAAATTACTCAGACTGAATTACTAAAATTAATAATTATCACATGTATTATGTTGAGTTTGAATCTAAATTATCGGAAATTACTCAGATTGAATTAATGAAATTAGGTATTATCGAATATATTATGTTGAGTATGAATTTGAAGCATTATCTCATCCTTCGCAGAATGTGGTGTGAAAGCGTAAACATAGGAAAATAATTCTGATGTCTCCTTCATCATGCTATCATATTTAGAAATATAAGATCGACCCAAAATACCTCTTATGTTATTTCAAAATGAAGCGTTAATCTATATATAGTTTTGAAAAAAAGAAATGTTTGCATATATGTTATATACATACGTTATATATGCCAAACTTGGTAGCTCTAGAATCTGTTCACAGCCTTTCTTGTGACACTTTGGTTTTACCAATAGAGCGTCAACACATACATCGTCTTTTATTATTAATAGAGATTTTAAAAAATGGAGCTCAGATAGAATTTTTTTTGTACTACTCCATAATCATTTGAACTACCATTTCATTATTTTTACTGAGCATCAACAATGATTTTTATTTCCAAAGAAATTTCATATGCTCTTACATCCACAAATAGAATACTTCTTTATCTACAAGAAAGAGTCTCTGAAACAGGTAAATCTTTTTTTTTAAATATTTCGTTAGGATATTTTGCATTGCACAGAAAAGAGATCGTTGTGTTCAAAAGGCTCTCTAATAAATTAAATGTAATATAAAAATGGGAAAATAAATTCGAACCTCTAAGCGAAACATCACAGCATGGTAACGTTTTAGACTTCATTCTTCTGTCTTGCCTTTTTCAACAATGACAAAACAAGAGTAAGACCATATGGCAATTTACAGATGTCATGCGGGCCTAAAAGCATTATCATGTTAATCAAAAATTATCAAAAGAATGATAAGCTTGTTTTCTTGACAGCTATATCGTTTTTGCTTTCTCGTGTATGAAGAAAGCAAAGAGGAAGTATTCAAGTCATTGAAAAATTCAAACTCGAGATTTCGACCCCAACTGTACGTTTCAAACTTCCTTGAGTCAGAAAAATGTTTTGTCTGTGAGCACGATAATTCAAAAACAACTTAAACTAGAAAGATGAAATTTGGTTAACTGACTTTACATTAAATTGTTAGATTTCTCTTAAATTTTGAATGAATTCTATTCAGAAGAAGTCTGTTTCTCCGGATGTTCTATTCCAAGTTAACACTATAACTACAACATGAAAAAAACTATGGATATGGATAGAACTATAGATGCCATACTCTGGCATATAGAATTATCATCTCAAGCGTAGATATATATCGAATTTTAAACCAAATCCGCAAGTAATTGACCGCCTACTGGTTTTCACTTTTGCAAGCATCCAATTCTAATTTTTAAAAAGCAAGTAAACAAAATCAAACAAGTAACAATTTGAAAAGAAAATTTATTCCATAGTTTTAGCATCTAAAATGCAGTATTTTCTTATTAAAGTTTGAATCACATCTGTCCAAAGTAGTCCATCTGTCGGTCTATACTTTCGCATGCATATAAATGCAATAACTCTGTAAAGCAATAATTTAGATAAATAAAATTTAGTTTGGGACCATATGACAACAATTGTAGTTTTGTGTGCAATTTCGATTTCAGTTGGTCGAGAAAAAAATGCGTCCAAAATACGTTTCGATTTTCTAGTGCTCCACCCTCTTCAAAGAAAAGAATACCGTTTCTTCCTGTTTTTCCCACGAAGCTTCAAAGCTATAAAAAGAAAAATTCATGAAAATTGTTGATAGATTTAAATACCACAATGAAAAAATTAATTAAATTATTGGTTATGTTTATGTAATGAAAAAACTAAGGAAGCTAGAGATCCACTCTGCTTACATGTATAACATTTATTATTTATATTTTATTATTTATAGAATTCTAAATCGAAATAGAAAAACTTATGACTTGCAAACTATGAAGGAATGCATTAATAGCATTCCTCCATAATTTTTACTGATTTTCAATACTTAATTCTTAAAATTAACTTCCAACGGAGTTCCCAAATAATTTTATATGTATACTAGAAGATGAACCCAACCAGACGGACTGTAATCCTGTTAACAATATCTTGAATATGATTGTCACAGATTAACTAACAAAAAATTCAGAAAATATCACAAATATTGTCAAAATACTTAAGAAATTGAAAAAATACATTATTATTTGCCGTACAGTTCAGATGTAAATATATAATAATATTGGAAGTTTTGGTAAGCATTAAAACTTTCTTTATTCATAGCATTCATGATCTCTCAAAAAAAACTCATCTTTGAAATTAGATTGAATCGAACAATGAAGCATGGATAGAAAAAAAAATATATAATGCCTAATATAAAGCAAAAAAAGCATGCTGAAAGAAAATATTGGCAGAAATTTTAAATTTGGACCATGAAGGGAGAATATAATGAATCAGCATAAATATAAAATACTGAACTCACTTGTATTGGTATTGCTCAACACATTGACCTTTAATATTTATTCATGTTTAACTTTACTAGTCCACCGATAAATCAATCTATTTAAACATAAAAATAACCTGATTGAGTTGCTAGACGCAAAATAGAAGTTGAGATTTTGCGACCGGTAATGACGCAGACTAAAATGAATGGGTTATCCTTAATTCTATCCAGAGTTACAGAAGACTCAAGACAATTATAAAGGTTGATGCTTTTAAAGTTGTTGGCAGATATAGTTGCCATTATAAACCTTCTTTCCCTGCGGAATCATCTAAAAATTCCTTAGTAAATATGATTCTACAAGGGCACTTTCCGATCATTTAGCGAACAGAATATGCAACAATTGATATCAGCGTCCTTCGTTAATTTTCTCAATTGTCAGCAATTAACTAAAGCATTCCTATTTTTTCATCGCAAAAAAGGAAAAAAAGAATTTTTTTAAAAACCATTTATGAATATTTCCGATTTTTTTTCACATCTCGTAAAAGCATATAATCTCGTGTTCGTATCAAAGTCAGAAGTCAGAAATATTCGATATTGATTGCAAAGAAGTCAAATATTCACCTTTTTTTCTGAATAAATTGGAAAACTGAAGTAGGTGGTGTTGTTAGTGAAAATTCATTTCCTAACTGTTAGGTTCCCATTATTTTGTTAGTTTTTTTTTTTCAAATAAAAAATATCATTTATGAAATATGCTAATTTAATTTATAACCGAAAAACCACCACACTTTCAATAAACCAATTATCTAATAATCAGGACACATTTTAAAATTATAATGTAATTCGCCCCCAGAACCCATTTAATTCTCTCACAAATAAGAATTAAATCTCAGAAAACATGTGCACCTCTGTCAGGTAAACAACCCAAAGCCTTCCGGTGAACCCACGTGATTCAAACACTTTACCTGGTAACTGTCAAAGAATTACCTTTAGCCCACCTTTCGGTACATATCCGCCTTGCCCAAACCTCCAGCCAGCCACGCCTTCTGAATTTCTTTACTTTCTTCCTATTTCCCGCCATTGTTGGAACGAGTTTGGAATTTTTGGATGTACTTGCCATGCTGAATTTAACGATTGTTCACTCAATGATTTAATCCTCCCGATGCCAAAAATTTAAGAAAAAGTTAAGGTAATATGTTTTCAAGTGTTACCACAAAAGGTCAGTGCCCGCCATCGCAAGGCCCTTGGGGGTTTTACCGGCCCATCCCAATCACCTGCAATTCTTCTCTTTGGATGGCAGCTTGAACTCGACTTAGAAACGAAGGGGTCATAAGGTAATTGTTGGCCTTAATAATTTACTCTGAGAAATATTTTGTAGCGGTGAAAGGTATGCGAATATGAAATGTGAATCAACAGGTGATTCAGAGATAAAATGGTCTTGGCCGACGGAAGGTTAAAGTGGTTGGTTAGCATTTGGTGAACATGAATCGTTTATTTTTTATAATATTTAGATTTTAGTTGAAATAATACTTGTTTGTTTCTATTTTAATATTTCTTTTATTGTTAATTCAATAGAAACGAAACATTAGAAGTATTTTTCTTGTTTATACACTTTAGCACCAAATAAAGTAGGAAGAACATAATAAAAATATTTTTATTAGAACAATAATCAATATAATACTATCAATTTAGTGCGTATTTAGTTAAACAGTATGAAAGAAGGCTGAAGATTTGTTAGAACTTTTGTAAACGTGCATTTAAGATGAAAAATTTACTAAATCTGTAACGTTGAATTTTATTAAACTCGTTACATTAGTAATAAGTCTTTCAATGCATTTGCAACATTAATTATTACTTTAATTAAATAAATTACTAATTTAATTAATCTTTCAAATTCATTCATTATTAATTCAAGTGTTGATTTAAAGTAATTAAACTGTTCTCTTAATGCATATACATAAATATCATGCCTTTTATTATTCTTTTAAAACTTTCTAATATATCACTTGATTTGGTTTAGTTACTTTTACGTCACGTTTAGAAGAAGCACTAGAAATATTTTAATGAATGGCTAATGTATCATAAGAAATTGAGAGTTATCATTTTAGGACTAGGCAGTTCGAGTCAGGTAATAATATTTTTTTGTTTAATCCACATCATAACTTTCATAAAGTAACGCAAAAGAGTAGTTTCACTTAACTTATTTTCTCCAATTAATCTGTGAGTTCGAAAAGGTTATGAAGTTATTCTTTTACTTAATAGAAATAAATAGAATATGATGTCATAGTTCAATACCGTCTTTAAATAGAGTTTGGACTGAAAGTTTCTTATCAAATTATTTTGTCATATAAAATATTCTATAATAAAATCTTTTTTTATCCTGATCATATAAAAGCAATTTCTAATTATTATCAGTAATTAATAAGTGCAATGATAATAATAATTGCAAAATATTTCATAATTACATTGATACTTTAGAGAATTAGGAAAAATTAATAGGAACGAGATAATTTAGGAACTCTCAAACGAGTGTATTTGTGATTCAGAGTTCTGTTAGATTTTTTCTTAAATAATTCTCTAAAGTATCAATGTAATTCTGAATTATTTTGCCATTATTATAGAACAGCTTTGATATACAGTCATTTTCGCCACAAAATAATTTATCGCCAATTTTTAGCCAAATGGTCGAATGTGGCGCGAACTGCAACGAACAGTAGCAAAAGCGACATCGAAACATTGCCAACCTCGCAAGGCACCAAATGACTGTCTATCATTGTTTATCCCTCAAATATTGTCAGAATTTTTTTTTCTTAAATAATACTTCTTCTGGTATTGCTTTTCTGGCAATTTAGTTATCTGCCATACAAAATAAGAAAAGTATGAATAGAAACTATACTTAAAAGTTTTTTTTTAAGTTGTGCTCCCGAGTTCAATTTATACAAACTTGAGGAAACTGTCTTTTGCAATTCTCAAATTTGCAATGTTTTGCGAAATGATGTTCGTAAGATAGATTCAATAAAAAAATGGTAGATACACACCAAAGATCTATTATTTCGTAACTATTGTTCGACATTTCTATGTAAGGCCTTCTAGGTCTTATATAAGGTCCACAATTTTATGCGAGAGGAGAAGAGTAAAATCTTAAGTGAAGAGTATAAGAGAAAGTTAAATGGAGACCACTTCCGCTAGTTTCCACTTACAATGAGTACAATATGATTTTCATTAAGTAGTAATTTATTATATATATACTTTTAGCTTTATTTTTTATAATTTTGTTATAACTTTTTACTCATTTTTTTATTTTATGATCATTGTAATTCATTAAAAAAAATTTATATGAACATTCCGTTTTATTCGCTTTGTGATAGGTAGATAGCGAGTCACCTGGCTCATGATATTTGAGGTTTGTTTTGCCAGTATTGTCTGAAATATTTAATGAAAATTATTATTACGTCATAGTAACTTGTGATGGAAACTCATCGTAGTGGACAAAATCAGATTTGAATATAAGAGACAACTCAACTCTTGTTCCGAATCTTGTTTAATCAGTTTACTTTCTTACTGCATATATTTCGTTTTTGATGCTCGTCAACAGAGAGTCCAAATATGTTTTCATGTAAATAGTTATATATATGAGTGATTGCGTTGTGAATAAAGTTAGTATTTTTCTAAATCACTTCATCAAGATGGATACGTAAACCATACACACATCTCCCCCATAAATTGTTTATACTGCACTTGAAGGTAAAATGATGACAAAAAAAGGAAAAAGTAAAGCTTTAAATAACAAAATATTAACCGTAAATGAGTTTAAAACAATAATATTTCATCAATATTAGGTACATCGCTTGTGGCAATACTAATGAATAACTTTCCTGTTTATCTTTTTTGAATAAAGATGAGTTTACACTCAGCCAGTTATAAGATTCAGGGAAGTCACACATGTGTAAAAGGAAAATTGCGCATGCACTAAAAGAACGGACAGTAGCAAGTTCTTGTCCCGACGGGACAAATACTTGCTACGGTACAGTTTTTGTGCAAGCGTAGTTTTATTGGATGGATTGTAGCTTGCTGAATGTAAAAGAAATATTTCAACTTTAGACTAAATAAGCAGCACACGTACTAACACTGCATTGTTTTTTTAAATAGTAATAGTGCTTCCAGCGATATCAGATAAAGAAAAAAAAAATACAAAGAGAGACTAAGCGAGAATCTGGCAATTTAAAATGAAAAGCTGATCTTAAAGCTGCTAAGCTGTTAGCAAAATGTGTATTCTCATTGTGGGGTTTTGAGTTTGGAACAGAAAATATGCCCATTAGAAAATGTATAATGGAAGGATTAAGGTATTTTTATAATGGAAAGATTAAGGTTCCAACATTGGACAAATGGCCAGTGGTGTTTAAAAACTTGCTAAATGGAACTTGCGAATATCGCGTACATAATCGGACAATAACGGGGCCGAAACCTCCTATTCTATTATAAAATAATTTATTTGAAATCAATATTCTTTTTTCACTGTCAATATGTTTCCAGACCTATTTTTTCACGCCATTTAAAAATTCTTCATTAAAAATACATAAATGAAGCTAACGAATTAAAACAATACAACACGGAAACAAATAAAACCAAACTAATACAGAATCAGGACAGCATATAAGTTTAAACTCAAATAATTACTCTTCTAACAAGGCTTCCAGAACTCTAAACACTCCATGTGTATAAAATCACTATACTATACAAATACAAGCTCCTGTGACGGAATAGACAAATGAAAATTCCGCTCTCTTAAGCCTCCCTAGGTAATTTGCTCATAATGTCGATTGCAACAGCATTATTCCGGACTAGCATCATCAAATAATGACTGGATCGTGATCGTGAGGAAAAGTTTTCACGCACTTCCTCGCCAAATGAAACAACTTCGTGATGAGATTGCTGATGCACTCGATTTGGATTGAAATAAATATTGACCTCCCAACATCCTCTGAAGCAACCATTGTTCTTATTAATGAAGCCATCACGCATTTCATTCCCAAATTCAACTAAAGGCAGAATGAATTTTGATTGATATTTGTCGAATAATCTCATCATAAAATGTGTGCGTTTGAATGATATTGGAATTTACATTAAAGCAATACTTATTTATCTAATACATCGAATTTCAAAATGAATTGCAATGTTGTTTTAGAATTTTTCTCATATTACTACCGGAATGGGGTCGTTTCTGGAATATCTGAATTGCTTTTGCAAGTAAATAATATTTCTAATATTTCTGCATAAAAAAAGTAAGCAGTAAATTATTTTTAACTAGAAATTGTTAATTATTAAATAAATAAGAAAACAATGTTTAAAATTTTAACTAAATATATGATAAATCATTTAAAAAGCAAATCTTAACTTGTCGAGCGCAAACACTTACAGAGGAATAATGATCTGTAAAAACGGAATCAAATGTTTTTTAAGCGAGTTCCATTAATAAAAAAGAAAGGAAGTGGCATTTTCGAAAATAAATAAAAATGTGCAGGAGATTTTGAAAAAAATCATACTCAAATTGAATGAGAAGTCAGGCATATTACAACAAATTGCTTTTATACATGAAGATACAAACAGAAATTCCATGTGCAGCAGCTGCGGGGCCATTAGTCTAAGCGAAAAAGACACGAAAGACTTTTAATTTTTCTTATGTATTTGTGGAACAATTATCTGTACTAATAATAAAGATCATTGCGTATGTGTGTCAATGTGTGTGTGTACCAGTTCTTTACAGGCTAAATTCTCTGGCTTATAATTATCAAATTTAGCTCTTTTATATCTTGAAAGGTGGGAATGTGCACTCCGGAGAGTTTTTCCATGTTTTAATTGGAATTTTAATTAAAAATTAAGAATTTTGAGTTTCTACCATAATAACTTTTGAATACATTATTTGCACAAAAATAAATTTTACACCGTTTCAAAATTTTTTAAAAATTATCTTTCTAATTATATTATCTTAATAATAATTTCTTGAATTCAATTCAGTCAATTTTTCCTCAATTTCGACAAATTTTAAAGGTATATTTTTTTGTTTAATTTTCAGCAATGGATTGCTATTGCCTTCAAATTCAAATCGTTTCCTTGGTTTCATAAAACATCGGGTGATTGATCAGGTGATTTTGTTCCATTGTTGAAAGTTGAAGGATTCCGTTTAATATCTGAATATTTTATAAGAAGATAAAAAAGATGAAGTTACAATACAGAAAGATTTAGAAGATAGACGTCCCACACATTAACGTTTCTAATAGTTCTATGATGGAGCTGTCTCCAATAGAAATGTTCATGTACACAATGAATAGAGCATGTGTAATTAAAATAATGTAGCTTTAATGTCTGGTAATTTCACGGAATCATGGGCATGAAATGATTTAATTACAATTAAATACAACAATATCCCCGGCAAACCAGCTAATTGCCAATGGTGGCTAGTAGTTTAATAAATCGAAGAATATTTAATAGTTGTTTTACTTTTTTGCTAGCAAAAAAATCTGTTATGTATTTTTATTTTTTGATATCTAAACATTTCTTTTATTATTTCTGAGTGAAGTTTTTTAATACTTCGGGTTTAGCAATAGCAAATATTAGTAAGTTTACATCATATCAACTTTTTTTTTTTTATTTTAAACTTTTATTTTTAAAAAAAACTCTGTTAAAAATCATGTTAATAGAAATTTTTAAAAAATATTTTGACATTATGTCCAATGCATTGGTATGGAAAATTAAAAAAAAGATTCTTTGGTATAATAGCGTCATTAAATCTAATGCAGAAAATTGGATTCCCCATAAGGTAAATTAGAAGTCTCTGAATCTTTCAAAATTAATAATAATAATAGTAATACTTTGAAACTAACAAGGATTTTTTTTCTTACCACAAATCAAGGAGCATTCACTATAGTTCAATAGGAAAAGACTTAATGATTTATCCTATGCGTAGTTATTTGTAAGAAGGAGTCAAGATTAACAATAAAAATTGCCGGGCATGAGTGCTTGAAAGTCTGGGTTCTGTCTCTAGGGCGATTACAATATTTATGTTATGATGCCCTTTGTAACTTATGCTTGAAACTTAAGGGTTACTGAAGCTTATTGGTAGTATCGACAAGCGATTAGAGAGAGTTTCAAATTCGAATCCCACTTCCACCAAAGCTCTATAGTGTATACGATTTGATTATATTTCTTCGTCATGAACCAAAAGTCTTCTTCCTGTAACATGAAAGAATTAAAAAAAGTGATGAGCCTCCTTATGCGCCATCCGCTCGCGGCTCAAAATTTATTAGATCCGCCTTAAAATAACGCACTCATAACTTCCTAAAGGGGTGTTAATCTAGTACTTGCATCCTTTGGTAACCTTTAATGCTTCTTTGAAATCCAAATTCTAATTATTATAAATATTTATAATACTTTGTTGGTTGCACTAGTTGGTTAAAATGCTTAAAAAACGATGCAATTACTTTGATTATCAACCAAAATTTTTAATTGTGGTCTCATTAAAAGTTCTTCTACATTGTTTGAATTTAAAAAAATTAAATATATATGTTTTAAACCTAAAGTATATATGCAATTAATTTCTCCTTAGCGCAACAAGTGGAGAGCTAAATGTTAATAATTTTTATTAGATTTTTTTTGGAAGTCATGTGTTTCATAACAATGAAATTACTATTTACGATATAAAATTACGGCCATTGCTTTTCTCCTTCGTAAAATAATATCTAAAATGTGATAAAGATGATATTAAATTTCTTTGAATACAATGATTCAAGTAATAGTAATATGGAACCTCGGTTTTTCTATATGACATTAAAAATTGTATTTTTAATTTAATTATTTTTTTTATTGTTGACTTGTTTTTAAAACAGTTTTGAAAACAAAAGTCGCTGCAATATTGTTGTTATAATATGGACTCAGAGTTTTAAAATGCAAAAAATGAGGCCATCAGGCATCCGAAATTCCATGCCACGCATTCCAAAAAGCTAATTTACCTGGAACGTGATGAATCTCATCTATCATCGTTAGAAGACTCATCTATCATCGTTAGGATCCTTAGAAATTTAAGAAGAGAAATTGAGATGCCCAAAATTTAAAGAACCTTTTTAATTATTATTTATATTTTAATATCGATGTTCACATTTTATTCATAAGTCAATATCATTTGTTACAAAGTATATAACTCAAAATCATTTCCAAATTTTTCTATGCCTTTCATTTTGTAGATTATTATATTTTTTCTTTCTTTTGAATAGTCTGATCACAATTTAGAAATTTCATTTAACACTAGTTCATTTTACAACAACCATTTCATTCTACAGACTTAAAGCAACAGAAAAAAGTTTCAATTCTTAATTTCAGTCACTGACATACATTTGAAAGAAGCCTTAACAAATGTATGCCCTTCGCATTCATGATTTTTCTCACTGTCGTATTCCATATAAAATCAATATAAATAACGTTACTTTTAATTACAACTTTGTGTAAAAATTCTAATTCAAGCGGAATATTCAGACGCTTAATATAATAGTTATTTTATGATTCGCTCATCTTTCACAAAAACCGTGTCTGAAAATATTTCGCTGAATTTTAGAATATTTGAATTAAGTGTGATAAAGAATAAAATTCACAAATATTAAATGCATCATTTTTGAATACAAAATTAGTAACGAAAATTTTCAGCATACAAATTAAGGAAAAATAAAATGTAACAAGTATTTCGTTCTGAAAATATTTCTATTTATTAAAAAGAAAAACAAAGGCAACTTTAAATTTATTCTAAAACATCATGGCATGTTAAAGTTTTAAAATTGATTTATCTGTCTAAATAACATCGACCATTATATTCTATATCAAGCGATTATTGCATCATACAGTTTACAAAAATTCAATGACATTACAAAGTGATTGGAAATTAATGAACTTTCAAATCTTTTCATCATTGTTTACTTCTAAACTATACTTTATTTCGCTTAAATTATACTCTAAAGAGTCATAGGATAACTCTGAAAAACATGTGGGAATTCCTTTTCTAAGAATGTGCATTAGTTCAACTTGGCCGTGAGTGAAAAAGTCGTCAGAAGTCATATGAAGAAATATTTAATCATGCTGCCTCTGTGGCATTTCCTTAGTACAAAAGTGTGGCTTTTTGAGATATTTTGAACACGAACAGACCTTTTGATTATGTCTCATGTATATCCGGTCGAGTTCACATCTAAATCTTTCGTTGGAAGTATCCAGAATGTTCCCCAAACTAATTCCTAACAATTTCGGCCCACTGGCATAGTACATTGTCATACTGAATAATTTCACAGTTGTTTGAGCGCGTGAAATCCATAAATGCCTGCAAATGGTCTCCAAGTAACTAAGCATAAGCATTCCAACCACTGATTGGCTTAGTTTGACCAGAGGTAAAAACAG
>JAPMOR010029040.1:314314-330004 GCA_026543865.1 Argiope aurantia
AGCATTCCAACCACTGATTGGCTTAGTTTGACCAGAGGTAAAAACAGCCCACATCATTTTGAACCAGTTTGCATAGTACCATGATGGCCAATGGGATCATGCTCGTACCCTACATTCAGTTCTAAACAATTAAAATCGTGATTCCTCTGACTAAGCTACGTGTTTTCATTCATCTAGGGTCCAACTTGCTTTATGGTCGTTTTCGGTTAAAATAAAACAGACACAAAATTAGAATTTATATACATGATGAAAATACAAAAACATGTCAGTGGCCACAATATTTAATTTTGCCACAATAAAAGAACAAACTGTATGTACATTATTTACAAATATTATATCCCCCCCCTTCTCAGTTACAAATCAAGTTTGTTTGGGAGTTGCCTGTCCATCCATTTTTTTGTCTCGTAAAAGCTGTTAAGCGATTTTAATGGACCTGTTGTTGGGTAAGAGGTGAATCTAGGAATAGACTTGGAGATCATTTGTAAGTGAGGAGTCTTTTTGGTAGATTTGGCAATTTTCTCGCTGGACAATTACATCTTGGTCATAATGTAATTGTCCAGTGATGGAGGAAATGGAACAAAAAGAATATGGTGAAAGGCTTTATCAGGTTTTAGAAAATTTACAAGATTGTGATTGGACTCTAAATGCTGAAAAATACCAATTTAGGAAGAAATTAATCAAAGTTTTAAGTCATATCACTTTTGCTGATGGGAAAAGCTTCGACCCCAACAAGAATAACTGATAAAGAGAAAAATAATAGCCAACAAGTTTCGTAGAGTCCAAACGTTTCTTAAACATGATGAACATTTTTAGAAAATCTAACCGACATGGCAGAAACACTACATACAATGTTGAAGACAGAACTTTGATCAAGAAAAGACAAATTTGGAAACTATTTTATTTTAAAACACAAATTTGAAAATTTTCTAACTCGAAATGTAATTTACAGTCGTTATAAATTCAAAATATGAATACAAAAAAAGATGAATTAGTAGAAGAGTATTAACATCCTCTATAATTTGACATAGAACTGCAATCTCCTAAATTTTCGTGACAAGGCTATTTGCGATAAAATCGTTTGCGGCATAAGCAATAAACGTGTATTGGAAGAATTAGCTCGAAGGGAGTCCCATCACAGTCATCTCGTTTTATTCTTTTATTTTTAGTTAAAATAAAAGAATATGCAGGGTTAAACTTTAGATGAATGTATATACACAAAAAAAGATACAAACACAGTGTCTTCAGTCCTAATACTTAATGTTCCCCCTAAAGAAAACCAAACTTTATGTACGATATTTACGTACATTACTTTATGGCCGATAGCGTCTCGTTAATAAAAATATTCCAGTTAGTCTGCTGTTGCTGTATATGCCATGAATGTCGAATCTCACTTTACCGTCCTCACAGACACATCTCTTCTAGGTCCCATGCTAATTATTGCCGCGATTTTATGTAATGTGTCTTGTCTGCTTGTCATATTTTATTCACATGTCGTTTGTCTCGGTCTCTAAATACACACGACTTACCACTACATTACCATTATTGATGAAAGTTAATATCTGAACGTTCTCGATAGACTATTGACACTGCATACATTTGAGCAATTTCGAATTTTCAACAATGTCTGCAATGGAATGCCCTAAGAATCTTGATTCAACTAATATTCACATTCAAAGGCTGTTAATCCCTGCTGTGTGATTACATCGAGGAATTTTTTACAGGAATCGTTTAAATGCGAATAAAAACCTTGTTTGCATTTAAGTATTACCTATTTATGCCTTTCTTAGGATAGTATTAAGTTAAATATTGCATTAAATATTAAATATTACTTATTTCTGCATTTCATAGGAGATATTACTGTATATTTTCATATTACTTTTGGCCCTTCAGTGTATATGATTGTATTTTTCATAAAATTAAAAAATTGAAAATTTTATTAATATTTTAGCAAAAAAAAACCCTACTCAATATGGAAAAAAATAAGTTGAATCTTCGTGTCTCGACAATGACTGCAGAACTGAGGAAGAAATATTTGTAACAACAAAATGAACCATTTGTGCTTCATCATAATAACAAAAATCATTGTTGTAAGATACGCTTAAAAATATTTTTAAATATTAATTAAAAGTTGAGAAAAAATTGTAAAGCAACTAAATTAAAATCAGTAAAATTACTATTTTTTTTTAAATTTTTACGATAGTAATAAAAAATTTCATGTGCTATAATTTATTTAAGGGAGTTTCTAAGGGGAAAATATCTAAACTTTTGCTCAATTTTTAATTATTAATATTTTTTTAAAAAAATCTTTTTAAGGTGCATATTCCTCCCTAAAGTATGTTTTTTTTTCTAAATACAATAGCTTTAAGTCGAATAGTCTGCTCTACATCGCATAACGATTGCATTCTGAGCATCAAGAAATTTCCACACAAAAAATACATCCTAAAAACATTTACATGTTTAAAAAAAAAAAGAATTAACATCTTGATAACAAAAAGGCTTAAGTCTTGAAAATGTAATTTCTGCTTTCTTGTAACTGATAACCATTACACTGATTTTAACTTTTGAAATAGCGCTTTCTTATCCCATTCAATGTCTGATAAGAAAGTTGTGTCAATTTGAAGGTAAAATAAATATCTTATATTGATATTTTCACAATTCTATTCCGGCAAATTGATATTGGAAAGCTTAGCTTTAATGCGTATTGATTTTTTTATTTATAACAGGAAGTACCTTTCTTTTCAAGAAATTAATACCTGATAATAATTCTTTTGTTTTCATGCAGCGGATAATAGAATGCAATTTTTAAAATCAAAATCGTAACTATACTTTTAACTGATAATAGCAAATTCTCAATTAGTTATCATTTCCTACTTAAAAAATCCTAAAAAAATAAAGATTTATTTCTATGATTAGAACGCCATTTTAATTTTATATGAAAGTAATAATTTAGAGTTCCTATTTAAAACCGAAAAAATTAAATTTTTAATCTACTTGAAGCAAGATGAAATAGATTTCCTGTGATTATCAATTAAATTTCAAATCTTTCCTTGTAATTGAAAATTCAAATAAGTTATGACAAAAAGAATTTTATTTCCAATAAGCAGAAACATTAAAAAGATCAATCGTTCAATATCTATATTAACTAAAATATGTTCATCTCAATAACATTTATACATTTTAATATTGTAAGATAGATACAACTTAAGATATACACTTATTGTCTTTGTTGTACATATTTAAATGCTTTGTTAAGTATTTACTTTGAATTTAATAAAAGAACCCCTAATAAAATAACACGTGTTTCTTGATTTCGGCCTAATTACCTGAAAAAACTTCTGTCTTAGGAGATGATTATTCATAACACATTTAATTCGAATGCAGATAAATTCTCTCTTTAATGAGAAGCGAAGCTTAGAGCTTCATTTAATTAGTGTCATTTAACAGAGCTTCGTAGCAATTTAAGCATCTAATGAGTTGCAATCCTACCCAAGTATTAAATGGTTGGTTTGCCCTATTGAATTTCATACCATCTGATTCTGAACTTTATTCCCTTGAGACGGATAAACAGCTCTGTTAAAGAATGACGAGGAAACTTTCATCACAGTTGCAACGAAATAAATATTATCTGGATATAAAATTAAATGAGAGTTGTCAATCAAGATAAAAAAATTATTGTATAGTATGTATATGTGTGTATATATATATAATATATATATATACACACATATACATACACGTGTATATATATATATATATATATAGAGAGAGAGAGAGAGAGAGAGAGAAAGAGAGAGACAGAGAGAGAGAAAGAGAGAGATTATTAGATGCGTGGCCGAGCAGAAGAGACTTTTGAAATTTTTACTGCAACACAGGAGGTATAAATTTCAGACAAAGAATCACGGCATTGTGACAAAATAGCAAAAGCGGAAGAAATTTTTCCCTTCAGTGACTTTAATATCAGATTCTGATAGGGATTTCTTTATCTTATGTCGATTTAGGAAAAGGTATCTTAGATATCTTGGAAAAAATGTTCTAAGCATTAAGGATTTTTATCTCTTCACTTGGAGCGTGAAAGAATGCTGAAGTGAGCAGTTTTACAAACTGCTTTTTATTAATTAAATAAAAAGTGGCAATTTAATCAGAAAATAGAAGACCATTTTAGATATAATATATACAGAGTATCCCTTAATTCATGGGCCAAATTTTAAGGGTGTGTAAAATAAGTATACAAAATTATTTTTACCTTCTCATATACTTAGTATAGAGAAAGTAGAGTAAAAAGTAAAAAAATGCGAATTCGAGATTTTGGTGAATCTCCATGCTTTAGACGTCCCCGAGTTCGATAAACGCATTTTTTAGAAAATATCCGTCTGTCTGTGACAAAAACTCAAAACCCATTTGAGGTAGACGCTTCGAATTTGGTATATGATCTTTACAACAAATTTGCAGATTTCTATCAAATTTTGTGTAAAATCTGCTCAGAGGAAGTCCGTCTGTCCGGTTGTTCGAAAATAAGTTAACACGATAACTGCAAAAAGAAGTGGCTAAATAGATAAAATTCGGTTCACAGATATAACAATTATCTAACCTATCAAATTTTGAGCCAAATCCAACTATGGGTTGACTGTCTGTCAATTTGTACTTCCGAAAAAATGTAAACACGGTAATTCAAAAGCGCAATGACTTAAATCTATCAAATTTGGTATGGGATTTTGTGAGTACACGTGCAGTTTCGGGTCGAAGTTTTATTTCAATCAGTTTAAAAAAACAGGTCTAAAAAACAAATTTGATTTTTGGATACTATTAACCGCATGCCAGGGATTAATCGCCAACTGACTCGTCAAGGAAGTCATGATAAATTCAGTAAAAATATTAAATTTTTGTCAGAAGTTAATATTTCATATCTATTGCACGCTAATACCATGTAAAGCATTTGGCATGACAAATTTATTAGAGAGTATGCGAGAAAGTTTGGAAGAGACCGCTCCCGCTGGTTTTGTATAATAATGGGGTGTCGTAAATCAAAAGTTTTGACTGACAAAAACAATAATGCTGTGAAAAGGAAATAAAGCTCTTAACGTACATAATATGACAGTAGTGCACAAATGTGCCACTGTCAGTATCGATATAGGTCTGATAACGTCTAGCAAGTGATTGGAGTGTACTCTTTCGAAGATTCCAAGTGTTCCAAGTACAATTGCAGCAACTGAAAGTTTTGCAGTGAGTTTCTCATCTGAGGCAATTGGAATCTCGTAGACACTATACTTTTCCGTGTTGCTTGTACTTATTTACACTTTTGACCCCCCCCCTCGCGGGGACACCTCTAAAAGAGGATGAGATGCTTCCAGTATGGTGATTGGATCTCGCCACCCTTTTTAACCGTTAGAGATAAGTCTTCGACTTCGTCGTAGCTCCTTCCACTGATTCAGCATAGAAGCTTAGAGAGGATTATGTTGTCTTTAGAATTTGATTGTAATTCCAGAATATGAAATGGTCTCAAAACACTCCTTACTAGCCCATTTTAGTAAACGGCAGGGCCGAAAAATTTTATTTAATTATTTACATACGGCTTGTAACCCCCGAGGGGTCACCTCGAAATGAGGATGAGATGCTTCTGGTATGGTGGTTGAATCTCGTCACCCTGGAGGGTACACAAAAAGGGGGGGGGATATGGTTCCTCCCATCGATGACGGGACGTACTTCGGGGAGGTTTGTACCGTGGCTGGTGATGGCCTTTATGACTCAACCATAGTTCCCGTCAGTGTTGCTGTTACGGCGGTCCGCTCATTCAATTTTCTTTATTCGTGTGCGGGTCTGAGAGTCAATAATATGACTTACTTACACTTGCTGGTTCCGACTACACTTTTCACTCCCGATCTTATATTGCTTCACAAAAAAATGCTTCTGTGTATGTATTTTACCTATCCTCAATGCTTGGCCCATGAATTCAGGGACACCCTGTACATAAAAGGCTAACGTATGTGACACAGGAATCGCTTTTATTGTACATTGTCTAATGGCAATGTTCAAATATAAATAAATCACTATGCGAACTTTTCGGACTGTCCCATCGAACATTTTCACTGTTGCACTTAATTCAACGGTTTGCCAACTAAGGAAGCTACAGAATATTTTTGTAAATCCTTAAGATTCGCATGACCAAGAATTGAATTCACTTGGAAGAGAGAAACGTAAAAGAAATTATGAAACAGAGTTTAAGCGACAGCGGAAATAGGCATAACCATTGCCAGATATGTAACTGCCATAACTTACCAATGAAAATTGATTACAGTATCTTCCAAACTTATTACCTCATGAAATTTGTTTCTTGCATTTTCTTACAACTCAAAAAATTTCTTTTTTCAAATACTTTAGTTTTGCCTCAGTATAATGTTTGTTTTTTTTTATTTTTAATAATTTTTTAATCGTAATACATAATTTGTAACAATTTTATGTCATGAGAAAACTTAAATTCATCATCAACTTATTAAATCCCGTGCTTTGTCAATGTTAAGATTAAGATTTAAAAAATGCTTCATTTGGACGTTAATTTTCAAAGTAGGATTTTCACTTCTACTTTTATTTCAGAATGTACAATTTTTTTTTTATTTTGTATGCGTTATTATTTCCTTTGATTTATTCATTTCAATTCATGTTTTCAGTTTCATCAAAAAGCAAAATGATATTTTTTTAACAAAATAAACATTTTACATTACGTAACTTTAAAACTGTAAGCACAGAATCCTTATTTAAAATTTGTCTAAACACTTTTGAATCTCTCTGTATATAATTTCTAAATCTCACCACGGGAAAATACGGTGGTTAGTTCTTGCTACCCTGGTAGATACAATAAAAGCATTTTTTTTTGTTATTGTTGTCGTTCTGAGTCCGTCGTAAATAATGTGTTATACATCTGTAGAAGGATATGATACTCGTAATGGCAGCTATTATGTATCAACCACAATGTCCACTGTTATATACAGTGGAAACTCGGTCATTTAATTTACCGAAGACACTTAAGCATGGTGGCAAATACTCTTTATGATATTTAATTTCTAACAAAAATTGCTGAATTTTGCACACAAAAAATTATCATTAGATAGGTGGTTTTGTTGTTGTTGTTGTTGTTATTAATTCCGAAAATTCTTTCACACATATATTTTAGTATACCATACCCCACTCCATTTTCCTTTAATTTAGATTATTTAAATTCTTCATAAAAATTTCATCAACCTTATTGTCATTAATTATTTTTTCCACCCTAAAAAATAAAACTTTGATTGGCAATAAATGTCAATATGAAATTCCAAAAGTGTATTTTCATAATTAAATTTATTTGATTACTAAGTTTTATGACTATTGAAATAAATTTAATTTCTTTTTCGTGATTTCAGTCGCTCATAGTTTTTATTAAATTTTTGAATTGCTCATAAGATATATAATTTATCAAAATATAAATTTCTTTCATTCTTCCTCATAAGAATTTGCTTTATTTTATTATATGCTAAAGAACAATGGAGGCTTAAACGGTTTACATAGGATTGAATTTTATGTAGTATTAATTCTTCAAATTCTTTGAAAGCAAATCCAGAATATCAGTATGAGAGTAAATGGTAGATTGCACACACCATATAAATATTGTATTGAAGCATTATTCAGTTATTACTAGCTTTTTTTACCCTTATGATAGAAAGTAATTATCTAACAGGATATCTTATGAATAATACATACCTGGTATACATATTTCCTGTAAACCACAATACATACAGCGTAATATGCCTTTTATATTAAAAGTGGGTGCAAGTAGGCGAATAATCTACGTCATTTTAGACTAAAGCCTTTTAGAACCATGAAATATTTCCAGTTAATAAAAGTATCTGCTTTTCATTTAGCAATTCAAATATTTTAAACCTTAATAAGAACAGTAAAAGGAAATGTTCTGGGAATATTTCATACGGAACAATTCTTTTCATATTACCTTTCTCATCCCTTGGATAATTTGAACACCCGATACTTTCATGACTACAGAAACGTATCACGTATCTTTGCCATTCCATACTCCAAACACGTCTCTTTACGTTTACTTTTTTCAATAAAATTTGAAGTCGAATGTAGAGCAGAATATCTCTTATGGTAATTTCAAGTTCAAATCTAGAATTGGAAGTTGTATGGAAAGTGAAAAATATCTGAACTGATATAGAGGCGAAAGCAAAAAAAATTCAGCGTTCGGGCTTGAGATATCATATATTTTGTGAAAGTATATTTTGAATTTTATGTGAATATTTGATAGAACAAGCAAAAAGTACAGCAATTTTGAAGATAAATTTTGTATATCTTTTCTTTTGTTTTAGAATTTCCATAATACAGATTGTATAAATAAAAAATAAATTATTAATCACTGAATATATATAGTTTAAAATGTGTATTTCTACAAGCAACATTAAGCTATTATTTAATTATCAAAATCTTCTTTAACAAGCCTTTTATAGAATAGTCCTTGTATTATGGTAATTTCAAGTTCAAATCTAGAATCGGAAGTTGTATGGAAAGTGAAAAATATCTGAACTGGTGCAGAGGCTTAATTAAGTTAGAATAATAATTAAACAGTGCATTTAAATGAACGGCCTTGTGGAAAGTATTTAAAACATTTTATGTGCTGGTTTAACAAACTTGGCTCATTTATGCGAAAAAAAATTCAAAATGATGTAATAATATAATAACCAAACAACAAATAACTGCAAATAATAACAAAATAATCAACGGGTTTTAGAATGATACGATTTTAAATATATAAATTGCTCTCTTGAGTACTAATTAAGAAAAGAATAAGCAAATGTTAAATTTATTTTTCCATAGAGATTCCATACACTACATGATGGAGTACGATCTCACTGTTGCCATAATCCCTCAAACTGTACTTATCGATGTCCACAAAGTCTCCAGATCTTACACTTTCCGATTTATTATTTTTTTATTATATTGAAGACACTATATACAAGTATCATTTTCAATTATATTAAATGAGCGCTACTTCTTATAACCAAAGAAAATGCTATGCTCCAGCAATTTTGCGGGGAGATGTGAAATACAATTCATAAAAATTAGATTATAACGAAAAGAAAACTCATAAAATATTTGTAATTATTTGAAAATCATTAAATGGTTCCATTATTTACTGGGCATTATTTATTGTCTTATTAGCAGTACATCATGAATACTGTCGGTTTATCCTGATAATTATTTCACAATTACTCCATAGTTCAAATGAGAAAATTGCTGACTATATCATTACGATTCATATTGTATTATTTTAATATTTTTGCTTAGATTGATATTTTTTATGAATATGATTAGATAACAAGCCATTAGATAATAAATTACAATTACATATTATCATTGCTATTAATTATTCCATAGTATGATTGGTCAATTTGTAACTGAATAGGACATAGAAGATTTAGTTGAGCAATTCCAAAATGAAAATTCTGTTGAATACTTGAAATATAATTTACTAATCTGACATATATATACAATATGGGTCTACTTATTTTCTAACAATATGATAAAATGAGACATTGATGAATAATTAAAATAGAATCTATAAATAAATAAAAAATTATTTTTTATGTATATCAGATATTAAATTTCATTATACTACCATAATTAAGAATACAATTTTCTTCAAGCTATGTTTCTAAAATATCGCCGATTAGAAATTAATTTCAACAATATAAACAAGGAATTTTCTCTCATTAAAATATTACTTTAAAAAATTCTATCACTTTTTGGCAACATTCTGTAACAAAACATTAATTCTCTACATTATTAAAAATCGGTTGAAGTTTCCATTATAAAGGAATATTAACAAAAAAATCAAAACTTGTAAAAGTTGTTAAAAAATACCATCCAGAAAGTTAATTTTTATTAAGGAAATTCACCGTACCGTGGAATGGCGAATTTAGAATCAGTTTGAAATAACTAATTCAATTATTTTAGCAGCAAATTCTAACATATTGACTACTCAATTTAAAAACATGAAATTAGAAACTTCCAGAAATTAATAACATTCCAAGAAAAGAAAAGAAACAAATTATTTGAAATTATTTCTGAGAAATGAAAGATTTTCGGCTAAATAACTCATTTTCATGAAATCTATACACCGATTATTTTTCAATTTCAATCAGTAGAACTAAAAATAAGCAGAAAAGCCTTTCGAAAATTTAATCAACGGTAAGTCTCACCTGACGTATCTTCCTCAAATAAAGCACAGGCAGAGATCCTGACAGGTAGCCGGAAAACCAGTTTTAAAGCGAACGCACTGTTAAAATTGAAGCACCGAACGGATTCCCGCTCTATTCGTTGTCTTTATTTACTTGTTTTTATCCCCGAACCTCTCCCTTTCACCCTGGGTCGGCAGATGAAAACGACTTTTCAGCTGTTTTTATAAAATGTACAGGTTTATCCAGTTTTGTTTTTTAACCAAACGACAATTTTTCTCTTTCATTTCGCTTTTTAACTTTGTGAATAATTTCTATAGAATATTTCTCTCGAATTATTTTATAACATTGTCACCTAATGAGTGTTTCTTTCACTTCGGTAACCATTTTCGTTCGAGAGGCATTGGGCATTCTTTTTCATTCAAGATTTGAAAACAGTTAAGGTACGGTACTACATTAAAAAATCAATTTTTTGAGAAATTGTATATTTTTTTAAATTTTACATTCTTAATGTTTAAACAGGTTTCTTTATAAAACCCTTTGAATTTTGTAATTAAATCTTTTCTGGCAGTTACATTTATTTTTATATTTGCATTTAATACGTTTTAATGCTACCTTACATTTTTAGGTGCTGTTTTCTCAAATTCTAATCTTTGGTAGAATTCAAATCTAAAGAATATTTTTATTCAAATTTGATATAATAATATAATAATTTCTCAATATGTTTTGCAGTTCCTGAACTAGAGAATAAGTAATCTATTTATTTAGAAATATTTTATAGTTGTTTTAGTTCTTTACAATCTAAAAAAAAAAAATTGAAATTTCCGTGTTATTTATCAGTCGAATATCAGTATTTATAGAATGGATTGAAATATAGCTTCTTTTTTTAGTTCAGGATTTAGAAAATTTTCTTAAGTCATCTGCAAAATTTTAAACAAATCATTTGAGAAACCTCTAAACTAAATTATTTTTGCTTCATGCCTCTTTTAAGCCAAGAAAAAGCCCTTTTTCCAATTTTTAAATTAGTTTTTAATTTCCAATTTAGTTTTGTCTCTTAAGGGGCATATTTTGGTTTCATATGTGTTATTTTCAATCGTTTTTATTTAAATATTCTAAAGTAAAGTTATTTTCGAACTTATTCAAAACCTCCATCCCAAACATAGTCACATGCCTTAAAAGAATAAAAATATTATATAAATATTTTTAAAAAGAAAAATAAAATCTACATTTCCAAATTTTTGAACATGAATGTAAATTTTTTAAGCAAGAATAACAGGAAAATTTATTATCATCCATAAGCTCGTCAATATCTATGATAACGTATGAAAATAATTAAAAGATTAGAAAAAGAAGGAATCAACTTAGTATGAAAAATTTTCTCATAAATATAATTTATCAACGTATACAGTTCAAGCATTTCTTTCTTTCAAGCAGTATCACTAAACTCGTTATTTACCAACGGTAACTAACAATATCTTTTAAATCTATCTTTTCCGAAGGCATTGGTTATTTTTTTATGTATCATATATCACTATGTTTTCTGAAGGTATTCAAAAAGACACAAAGTGCATATTACAAACAATAGATATCAACTAACGGAAGAAATTAAAAAAATTTAGTTATTAATTAAATTAATTCAGTTGGTTTAGTTAATTAAAAAAAATTTGCTTTCTGACCTTATAACTTGCACCAAAACTTAACTAATAATGCAAAAATAAAATTGAAAAACTTATGATAAAATAATTGGATGAATTATGAGTTAAACATAATGTTAGTCACTGGCTATAAATACTGCATATTAGTACATTTTAAAAATAATTTAAGATTATAAATTATGAAGAAATTTTTAAGCATTCATTCTCAATTTTTTAAGTATTTAAATCCTTTTTTTTTAATACCTTTGACTTCAAGTAAAAAAAAATGGAAAAAATATTACATTTCCTGCAGACATTTTTTTTTTTTGTTATAACAGGAAGATGTTAGAAATCAAAGCATTTACATACAATTTTCTCTATTTAATTTGTTTATACATTCAATATTTTTAGCAAAAAGTTTTGCAGAAAAATCTTTATTAATTTTTTTATCTGTATATTTAAAATAATTTGAAAACATAATCCGCATCAAAGAACTAATCTCCCAGTCATAACCACTAATCTTATTTCGATATTTTTTCTTTCATGTGAAATCTCATGACATCTATCAATGGTTGCCTGTTATCCTCACCAACTAATCAACCAAAAAAACTCACTACTTTTGAGAGAAAACCCTAAAACAAAACATCACTGTATATTCTCTATAGGGAAAAACATAATTCTAAGACTACAACCGCAACCACTATATCAATTTTGCCATTTTTTTTTGTTTGCATGATATGAAAGATTATAATCCTGAATTTTTTTAATTAATACCTGTTTGTCCTCAAACACCCATTACTTTCGAGAGAAATTCCAAAAGCTATATTTTACTATGCATTCATTACGGGAAAAAGTATTGAACGAGTGCCTCAACTTCAACACACGTACCGGTCTTGTCAGTTTTTATTTCATATGAAAAGCCATGATGCTTAGTTCTACATCATTATAGTTCGTCTGTTCATTTTCAAGAAAAATATCGGTTCTACTTCTACTACTTCTATTTCCCGCCAAAAAGATGCTTGATAGAAACCATTAGCCACAATAACAGCATCTCTTCATGTAAAAGTTTATGAACCCTAGATATGTCATCAACTTTCACTTGCCTTCCACCAATCTCCACTTTTCCCAAGATTAATCTCAACATAAAACTTTGACGAAGTCACTAGCTTCAATAACTTGACAGATTTCTAATATTAAATATTCATATTGCAAGCACATATAACTATTAAAAATTATATGTATTTATTGTGAATGTATAATTTAAAATAATACTTTTTTAATAAGACTTAGCTCATTAAAATTTGTTCATGTGACTGAATTAATGCAACCTTTAGTCGATGATTTATTATTTTTAATTACGGTATTTAATAATCAAAAACTGTAAAAGATTGATAAAATTGTAAAAAGAACTTATTTGTTATAATTTTAATAATCATTTTTTTAAATTTGTTTTTAAAATTTTACTTATCTCCATGAAATTTATTTTGTATATTATAATGAAAGCAAATAATTACAGATAAAGTCTTTTTAAACATTGAAAAATGCTCTATTACAATGAAATAAAAAAATTGTGTTAGGCTTTTTAACATAGCGCATTTTCAACTAAACTATATGATGTGTCATTATAGCAATTTTATCCACTTGTAGGTGAAATTGCTATCAAAAATTTTTATTATTTTGACCATTCTTTAAAGATTTTATAAACCAAGTTTTCCTAAAAACTAAAATGAAAAAAAAAATTGCAATCGAAGTTTTAACGAGAATCAAATGAAATCCTTGCTTTTCTTATTGCAGTTATTATTTTATTTTTTCCGTTTATTTTATTCGTTTAACATTTTTTCAATTTGCATTAATCCATTTTAATAACTGATTTTTTAGGAATTAGAACGATATTTAAAAGGAATTATTCATCTGGAAATAAATATCGTTTTGACTTTCGAAATGAAGAAATGAAATGAAATGGTTTGATACTTATTCATTTATTGCTTTAAAACATAAATAAATATTAATTTGTGATGTAATTATTCATAGAAAAAAGCCCAGATTATTTATTTCATTTGCATTAAAAAATTCTTAAAAGGTTCATTACTTAAAAGATTAATCGATATTTATTTTCAAAATAAAGCAAAATATCTGATGTACAAATGTAATCAAAGCAGTGTTCGAGGTGATGAACAGATAGATAAATTTACCAAAATCTCGAATTCCATCTTGAGTGAAAGTTCTGAGTTATGAGAGAGCATTGAAAATCAAATTAAGGTGCAGCATCGAGAAAGCCCTTTTTAACTGTTTGAGTAGCAGTTCTAAGAATAAGTTATAGAAGCAGAGAGCAACAGGAGGTGCTGCTGAATTTAACGCAAAGAAATAAAGAGATTTTGAATGCCCCACATCAAAGATGTATTTAAAGACCGTGTGGAATTAAGCCGTGAAATATTTTCAGAAACTTCGTGGACGTTAATGCGGAGCAACAGAGAAGTATCTTTCAGAAATTTTACAATAAATGGTTTAAATTTGAGCTGAATCTGAAAATTAAATCGTATTTTATCTTCATAATTTTCTTTAAAATGCAAGGATGTTTTAAGTTCATCGCATGTTTTTAAGATTAAGTAAAGATTATTTTTTGGAAACAGCAATTTCAAATTCTCTCACTAAACCTCAGGGAAAGGTACTTTAAAACGAAGCTTAACCAGCATTTAAAGAAAGTAGTACATGATGTAAAAGTCAAATAAATTTCATTAATCTTGCTTTTGTTTGAATTTTAAGTTTAATTGCTGAACAAAGAAGCTGTGCTAGTTGAAGTAATCAGATAATTCTTTTAAACCTTGTACTTTAAAATTTTCCTGAAACATTCGGAATCGTTCAAAGATAGCATTAAGTAAAATTAAATACAAAATAGTTTTGTTCTTCTAAAAGGTGTAGTGATTCAAAAAAATGGAATTTTGTTGAAACAAAATTAATCTGTATAATGTCATGATTTTGCCACATTTTTTGTCAAAAACTAAAATGTAATATTTTTTACGGTGTATATTAAAGACAAAGGACATTGATTGAATTTAAAATTCCAAGAAATTAATATTTTAATATATATTTCAAAATTGCCATTTATTATATTATATTTTAAATATCCTCACGATGTTTGATTTAAAAAATTTTGATGAAATATTATTACAAATAGATATTCCAACAATTTCCTGATAGACAAACTAAGTTTATTCCTTTTATTGAAATCAAACAAATCATCGCATCTTTTATAAACGCATTGTTTTTATTATATTACTAGCCGCCTTTGGCGACCAGCCGGTTCGCCAATATTACCGCTCGCTACAATTTTCAATTAAATATTTTAATAGATTAATCTCTTAATAGATTCTCAAACAAAACAATTTTAATCTTCAAATTTTGATAGTCATACCAAACTTATACTGTTGTTTAGATCGTTTCGTTCAATTTACTCTATATATTTTGCTAATTTGTTGTCATTTCCGGTAAAACGTCAACTTTAATTTAAAGTGAAAATGATGAAATTGCAATTAATAGAAAGACATTTTTTAATAAAACCAAGCGTTTTATTTTATTTATCATCTTTATTGCTATTTATTTATTACTATTATTATTGAATATGAGTATTGCAAACAGAATATCTCGGTATTTAAGTCTTATGTGAACTACAAAATATTTTTGATAATTTATGTAATATCTCAAAGAATAATTCAACAAAAATTTCTCAGATTTAGCATAAAATTCAGTTTTTAGTTTTGCTTTCAAAAGGATTGAAATGAAATCAATAATAATATTTTGTTCCAGCCTATAAATATATTTCAAAAATTATGAAATCTAAA
>JAPMOR010029040.1:342975-371621 GCA_026543865.1 Argiope aurantia
TATATATATATATATATATATATATACACAGTGGCTCCCAAAAGTGTTCGTACACCAACATGAATCAATTAAAAACCTCATTATTTACCATTATATATTCTTATTTTTACATGAAAATTTTTTCATAGCATATTTTTACAGTTCTTAATAAAGCAGTGAAGAATAAATTTTAATTACGATGCAAATTATTTTTTTAAAAATGACAATAAATAAAATTGCACAAAAATAGGACACAAAAGTGATCATACACTTTAAGAAAACATCACTAAATATGAAATTTTCTAAATTTTTATAAATGTTTAGTATTTAGTAGGATATCCTTTATTCTTTATAACAGCTTTTAAACGTTTGGGCATAGATTTAACTAAACGGTCGGTTACTTCTGCACCGATTTGGTTCCATTCTTAGATCATTACTGCTTTCAGTTGAATTTTCGGTTTAATGTCGTGACTTCTTTTTCGCACCTCTAATTCTTTCCAAATATGTTCTATAGGGTTTAAATCCGGTGATTGAGCTGGTGTTTTAAGGGTTTGAGGGCAATGATAGAGGCAAAAAAGACGAACATTCATGGCCGTGTGCTTAGGATCGTTGTCTTGGTAATACACAAAGTTGTTTAAAATGCCCAATTTTTGTGCTGACGCTTTTAAATTATTATTGAGAATATTTATATAAACTCTATGATCCATTATACCATCAATGAATACTAAATTGCCTACTCCAGCCGCTGACATACACCCCCAAACCATGACACCTCCACCGCCATGTTTTACTGTTCCAACTAAATTCTTGGAATTAAGTTCTTCGGGTTTTTTTTTTTTTTTTTTTTTTTCCCCTCCATACAATGATTCTTTCATCCGACCCAAAGATGTTAGACTTACTTTCATCTGCAAATAAAACACGATTCCAATAGATCTCTGGCTGGTTTATCATAGATTTGGCAAATTTAAGCCTAGCAATTCTGTTCTTTTGACTTACAAAGAATTTTCTTCGTGGAGCGGCCATGTATACCAGCATTCCGAAGAATTCTACGAATAGTTTCACAGGAAATAGAAGTTCCATTTGATTCATTATATTGTGAAGTAAACTTTATTGCACTCAGACGTGGATTTTTTAGAAATTTACTCACAATATTTCTTTGACTTCTGGCTGACAGAATTTGAGGGCGACCATTACGAGGCTTGTTTGCAATCCTTTTTCCGTCTCTGTAACGTTTTATTATGCTTTGCACCGTTGAATGAGGTAGATTAGTTATAGTTGCAATGACTCTAATTGATTTTCCAGCTTTAAAATGAAATATAATTAATTTTCGTGCGTCTAAACTCGTTTCTTTACGAATGCGCGTCATATCTAAGAATAAAGTAAATAGAATAAATAATTGTGATATTAAATACTGAAATCAAACGATTTTAGTGTATTTTTCAATTAGAAGAAAAATAAGCCGCGAAAGATATTTTTATGATGAATTTAAATAAATAATGTTTGAATGTACGAAGACTTTTGTGTTCTAATTTTGTGACATTTTTTATTTATTTATTTTTTAGAACAATACTACTTGATTTTTTTATAAAAATATTTGTTCAGTTTTATTAAGAACTATTTAAAGATGCTAATTAAAAAAACCCAATTAAAAAAATGCCTTATTAAGAAGTATAGAACACAATTTCTGCAAATTTCTTTAGTGTACGAACACTTTTGGGATCCACTGTATATATATATATAGAGAGAGAGAGAAGTCTCGTGAATGTTTCAAACCGGTTTAAACTGGTTAATGTGTTAAATTAATTAAAACAAATTATGACTTAAAAAATAATAATGCTCTCACATGATAACTTGAAATTTGCGATCGTAGATTTAATTTTAATCTTTTTTTCTTTATTATTTTATTTGTTTCTTTTAGCTTTCCTGCAAATTTATTAATGTTCGTTTGGCATTATATTTTTCGTATTTCAAGCTTTTGTGTTTCCATGAAGTATACTTCAGCATCTGTTCGTTTGAAATAGTTAACTTTGAAATAGTTCGTTTGAAATGTTATAAGGTGATTTTTTTCCTTGATTGTATAAATTGATTTCTGTCCTTGTCCTTTGAGAGAGTTTTCTTACTTATTCACGCTATTATATTTTTCAGTTTTTTAATATTCTTATATATTTTTATATAATTTTAATGTGTTCTTAATTTTTGCATCATGGTTAACGCAGAATAGCCAAACCTGGCTGTTGCTCCACTAAGAACAATTAACAATTAATTGTATGTTCCAATTAATTGTTGTATACAATTAATTGTATATAACAATTAATTGGAATTAATTGTTATATACAATTCCAATTAATTGTATATTAACAATCAATTGTATGCTCCAATCAAATAAATGCTTGATTCTTACTCTATATAAACCAGTTAACAACAAACCAAAACGTGTGTTTCATTTATATTAAATAATGTCTGCTTCTTGCGCTATTAAGACTAATTAACAATTAATCAAAATTTTGTGTTCTATTTGAATCAAATAGAGTCTGATTTTCGTTTATTGTGATAAAATAATTGATGTGAGACCTTTTCAATTGTTCTTATTTGTCAAAAATTTAAGCATAATTTTTACCATTATTAAAGGAAAAAAGTCAAGATAGGTCTTGCATTTACAAAACATTGAAAAAATTCTAGAAGTCTATAAATATAATTATCAGATAGTATCTGTAATGCTGGATGAAGATTTCCACGAATTTTAAAAATATCCTTGCCCCTTTGGTCTTTGTCTTTATCGTATAGGAATTCCCAATATTTTTCGTCTAGCAGCTGAAACAATTTTTTTTACGTTTAAATTGACTGATTTTTCGGTGCGCAAATAAAAACAGGCATGAATAAAAATTAGTTCTATGATCGTGAACTTCACACCTTTTTATGCTGAACTGTAACAAAATTTAATTTCCTGAGATTTGAAATTTTTATTTTTTTATATTTTCCCACATTTTAACTGTATTTTATGTTTTTTTCCATATGATATTTCTCAAATACAAAAAGAAGTAATGATGTTGAATTTTAAAAATTAACAATCAGTTTGTAATCAAGAACGACAAATTTTAAACGTAGATATTTGAGATAACATTTTCATACTTTTATTTCAAAAACATTCTTGCCGTTTTTGTTTCACAACATGTATTGTAGTTTTAATTGTCCCTTGAACTTCCATAGCTATGAATTGCAAAATAATGTACTTGTCGTTCTGATTTCTTGCATCGATTTGTTTTTTCATACTATCTTCTTAAACAATGTAAATATAAAAACAAAATTAACTGGTGTTCTAATCTTTAAATCCTACAGATAGAAGCGCAAAACATCAGCAAATAAATTTTCTAAAAAAAATTACAGCTACACTTGGTAGCTTTAACTGCAATAGCATCATGTTATCATTGAGATAAAGAGATCCTTCAGACGTAAAAAAGATGTGTTATTTGAATAGAAATACATAAAAAAGATCCATTTACATTTATTTATATTCAAATAAATGATCTTAGCAGTAAAAAATATCCAATGAAACAATATTTATAGAAAATAATAATTACGAATTCTACTAAATTAGCATTCGTCGGAACAGATTAAAACGTATCAAATAAATGAGAATTTATAAAACCACTATCATAAATATGTCATGCATGTATTATTGATGCATGGCATTTCATAAATTTTTACTCTACATTTAATATAATTATACTGATTATTATCAACAAGAATTTGTATAATACCAACAACTAAAAATTCTTAATTTTAACCAACGGAAAAGATCATAATTTCTCGACAAATTTATTCGATTTTCTCTGTTATAACACGAAAATTGTGTATTGCATTCCAATACTTTTGACTATGTTTAAGAATAATTAAAAGTAGTAATATTAGCAATCATAAATGAAACTAAAAAAACTAAAGGGTTACTCCTCATGCTTTGACTCTGCTCACCAACTTACACAAACATTGAAATTCTTTTGGGTTCATTACGTGGTACTACTTCATTTTGCTCGCTCGCCGTATAATTATCCATTTTTAATAGTAATAAAAAGATTTATTATTAAAAGTAAATTGAAGTTGCTTCAAGTTGCGTCAACTACTAACATAATTTTTTCATCAATTATTAAAGAATTAAATCATCAATTTTTTAAATTAAATTTTCTGGTAAAATGTACATGTTATAAATGGTATAAATGTACATGTTATAAATGGTATAAATGTACATGTTAAAAAGTAAAAACATACAATACTGAGATGTTTGAAAATAAGAATTATTTACATTAATCTGAAATCAACCATTTTAAAGTTTTCTCAAAAAAACGTCATGAATTTCCAAAAAGTTTGTCTCACAACCAGTTACATCAGTTTTTGTTGCCAAAGAGGGTTATCTCCCATTTCATAGTTAGTAAATCGTTGAACAATGACCGTGGATTCAATAGACTTTTTCAAAACAATTTTTCTTTTAACAATGCAACATTTCATGTATTTTCCATTTAAATGTACTTCGTTCTCTCAGAAAAATACCAGGGAAAAAACTGAATCCTGTCATAATTCCACAATTATGCTCCTACAGTTTAGAAACTTCGCTCCGTATGTGCTTTATACCTCTATTTCATTCATTCCGACTGTATTTTTTATGAATGATTTTTCGATCATTTCGATTTATAATGGAAACTGTTCGGTTTTAAACTCATTTTTTCGTATTATCCATCCCAAAAAATAAAATTAATGTTGCTTCAGCTTTTCCACGAAAGCAAGTATATAAAAAGTCCCAAATGTGCGAGCTGTTGCCAAATGAAATTTAATAGATTTGACCTGATTTGTATCCACATAAGAATTTTATATAGCGATATAATAAAGAGCTAAAACGTAAACGTTTTATTTTTAGCATATCTAAAAATACAATTTCAAAACATAAGAACTCTTAAAATATATATTATGAAATTAAATCTGATTATAATAAGTATTAGGTAAATAAAAGAAAATTGACTTTTTGTATCAATAATTCTTTTAAAAATTTAATTCCTATTTCAGGAATTAAATTAGTTTGAAGCTTTTATTAGTCATATTTAAGTTTCAATTTTCCTATAGCTTGAATATGACTAATAAAATTTTAATTGTTTTCATGAAGTTGAAGGCAACATATTTTTTTAAAATCTAAATATTATTATTAAAAGATAAAATACTGTCCTTTTAAACCCAAAATCGTTTTGGGAACAAACGACACAATAAACGAATCGAAATGCAATAGTTCTGTCACCCAGGCGATAACGAGGATCGAACTCTCAACCTTATGGCTCGTAGCCGAGTAACATGACCACAAGACAAAAGTAACTACTCAAAGCTCGTAGCTGTTATCTTGCTTATAAAGCGTCACCAAATAAAATCTATAGAAGGAAAAGAAACATTTTCAATATTGTATTATCTAAGATTATATGATGTAAAACTACACGTTAGAATTTATTGATTAAATATGCTTTGAAGAAACAAAAATATTTTTAAATATGATCTTTAAATATTGAATAACTAAATATCACTACTTGATTTATTATTCCCTATACATTAAAATAATTCATTCATTATCCTCTCCTATTTAGTGATTTTTATTTAATAACGCCTGAACTCATTTAACTTATCGCTATGCTTTGTCACTCAGTTTCTCGAAAACGGAAATAGTCATTTTTTAAGTACACTAAAATTATTTTCTTTTAGAAAGTTAAAAAATACTCATTTCAAAAAATGCCTTTTATTTTCCTTTAGAAATAAAATTAATAAAAAAAAAACTTCGAGATGAATAGTAATTTTAATTTATGGTAATTAATAACCTTTACAGTCTTGCAATACTTTCACAAATTCAACAGATATTCACACATATGTAGTATAATAACCGCTTGTATGTATTAGGTTTATGTTTTTGAAATTATGGCAATCGATAATGAATAACGATCATCGAATTACGAGCACTTGGTTCATACACTAAAACCAGCAGGAATGATACTTCTGAAACTTTCTCGCATATTTTCAAATTAAGGTGCTGTCCTTTCCATAAAATTGTGGATCTTGGATAAGACTGTGAACGCCAAGAAAGTTCAGATATTTATTTTTTAAAGACACGCATGCACATTATTTTTAAGATCCGCATGAGCATCTTATTCTTCGAGGAATATTAAATAGAACCTGTATGTGTGTGTTAACTGTATATCATTGGCGAATAACAGTTACAAATAATCTATTTTTGGTATTGTTAAAAACCTGTAATTTTGCTTCCCATCACGAATGGTGTCAACGTAAGAAAAATTGATTTACAGTCATCTGTATTGGATGCTGCCAGATGCCGAGCCAGTGGTCCCAGAGCTTGCCGACGAATTTGGCAACAAAATGGATAATGCTCGAAAAATTCAGAATTTTGTCGATCCATCCATTAGGAACCGAGATGAGCCTGATTTGTCTAGAAGATTCTAGGCCCGCCTCCCGGGAACTATAAAAGGCCGGCACTCTGAAACTGTGGTTTGTCGTCGAGAGTCGTCGTCGTAAATTGTAGTCGGAGTCGCTGACAAGTAACGAGTCTTCGAGAGGATAGCGAAGCAACAGCGGAGTGCTAGTGTTGTGTGGAGCGAGTGCTGAACTGCTGTGCACCGAATCCTGTTGTTACTGGGGAGGCAGCGTCGTATCTTTTGTGTAGCAGCCAGTTGTGAAAAGTAGTGAGTCGACAGCTAAAGCGAGAGAAGTTCAGCCGTTGTAAAGACCGTAGAACGAACCTCCGAGGATACCCTATCCTGCTGGATTCTTTCTAGCCGCTTTGTGTGCTGTGGACGATTACTACTTGTGGGCTACTGTATGCTGTAGTGTGCTACTGTGTTCTGTCCTGTGCTCGTCTCGGCTGTAAATATTTGTCGTCTGTGTATTCTTCGTCTTTGTGTACTCGTGTTCTTCGTGTAAATAAACGTTGTTGTGTTCTATTGAGGCCTGCTGATTGTGATCTCACACCTTACACTACACTATCAACAGAACCTTGTGGACGGGAAATGCCTAATAGTATGAATTTGTACTGAATTTAGCTTGCGATCCTCGGCAATTGTTTTATTTAGGAGGGATGATTAATCGCTGGCACGCAATTAATTCAAAAGAGCTAAAAAGGTATATTTTGGGAAATTATTTTCCAACCGATTGAAAGCAAAATTTGACATAGAACAGCAATTGTAGTCACAAGATTGCATACCAAATTTCATTTCTTTAAATCCTTGCGTTTTTGAGTTACAGCATTTACATGCATTCGAAAGTACAAACCTTTGATACAGATCTAAATTTTAAATGCTTAACATATGTACCAAATTTTACCTGTCTAGCTTTTTAAGCTTTGTAGTTTTCATGTTCACTTGTACCCAAATAAGCATACTTCCTCTAAATAAATTTCATTCAAAATTTATTAGATATGCATAAATTTGGCATTAAATCCATATAATACATTTCATCCGTCTAGCTCAAAGCATTATTGAGTTATCGTTTCCACAAACAAACAGCCATAATTTCAAAAGTGTGTTTTTTCGAGATTCTTCAAAATCTTGAGTTCAAAATTTTTAAACAATTACTATACTTTTCCTTTGTGTATTTCATACATGAGAAAGGAAAAAGTGCAAGAGTGTCAAGTCTACACATCTAAGATGTCTATGGTACTTATGAAAATAATAACGATACATTTTTCATGAGAAGCAGTAGATTTTGTACTAATATTCTTCAAAATAAAATATATATACAGTATGGATTGCATGAGCATTTAGAAACGCTTCTTTTTAAATTATAATTAGAATTAATTAAAAATCCATAAGTACTGAAATTTTTTCAGCCATAAGTTCCGAAAATATCATGTCTCAAAAGAAATTTTTTATACCAATTTAAACCAATAATACATTTATACCAATGATGCATTACAGTCACAAATTACAGACTTACAAATGGTTATCTGTTTGATAGATTTGGTTCAAAATTGATAAGAATCTATATTTTAGATGCTAAATCTGCGTACAAAATTTCATCTATGTAGCTCTTTATGGTTTTGTATTTATCTAGTTCCCTTATACTCGAATAGCCAGACAGATATACTTGCTGGGAATGAATTTCGTTCAAAGTCCATCGTAAACCCATATACTGAATTTCATCAGTCTAGCTCAAAGCGTTTCTGAGTTATCTTTGTTACAGATAGATATAATACCAAAAATATGTTTGACGAACTCAAGGTGTTCTAAAATATAAAAGTTCATCAAAGTCTCAAGTTCGAATATTTTGACATTTACAATATCTCCCCTATACTTCATATACGAGAAAATAAAAATGGGATCAATGAAAAATACACGTCTATCCTACTATTGAATAATACATAAACAATAACTGGTAAAAAGTAGGACAGTTCTTTCCTCGATTTTCATATATATTTCCACAATATGGCTTTTGTGCTTAACTTAGTCTCACAGTCAAGAGAATCAAGAATGTACACTGGTGTGCAAAACTTAAGCAACAGGTATGTTTTTTGCCATAACTTCACGAGAAATCATCTGAGAGATATGAAATTCAGAAATGAGATACACCATTTTGTTCTGAAAGTATGACGAAAGCATAGTTGCGCAGAAATGAATATAATGCATACAGTATGGAATCAAACAAAAAAAAGGCTTTATTGAACTCATAGTATCGTTACACATGATTGTCTGTCCAAGAGGAAGAACAGCAAGCAGATGCTCCTTAGTATGGGATATGCCCTCCCCTTACTGTAATGGTTGCTTCGCACCGTCTCCCCATACTCAGCACCAGATTGTCCAACAGTTCTTGAGGTAAGAGTGCCCATTCGTCAATCAGCATCTGTTTAAGTTGTCGGGTGTTCCCAAGAGGATGTAATCGTGCCGCGAGGCGTCTACCCAAAGCATCCCACACATGCTCTATTGGATTTAAATCAGGGGAGCACGCCGGCCAATTCATTCGAGTGATATCTTCACTTTCCAGGAGCTCCTCAACAGCATGAGTCCTGTGTGGCCGTGCATTGTCATCCATAAAAACGAAGTCTGATCCAATGGCACCTCGGAACAGACGCACATGGGGAAGGATCACCTCCTGACAACAGCGATCTCCAGTTACAGAACCTCTGTCGAAAACGTGGAGCTCAGTCCGCCCGTTCATCATAATGCCTCCCCAGACGACAACTCCAGGACCACCGAAACGGTCTCTTTCCGTGATGTTACAAGCGATTCCCAACGCCACTTGATGTGGAGAGAGGTCGGGACACGGTTTCATCTCAGTAACATCCCGGGAACACCCGACAACTTAAACAGATGCTGATTGAGGAATGGGCACTCTTACCTCAAGAACTGTTGGACAATCTGGTGCTGAGTATGGGGAGACGGTGCGAAGCAACCACTGCAGTAAGGGAAGGGCATATCCCATACTAAGGAACATCTGCTTGCTGTTCTTCCTCTTGGACAGACAATCATGTGTAACGATACTATGAGTTCAATAAAACCTTTTTTTGTTTGATTCCATACTGTATGCATTGTATTCATTTCTGCGCAACTATGCTTTCGTCATTCTTTCAGAACAAAATGCTGTATCTCATTTCTGAATTTCATATCTCTCAGATGATTTCTCGTGAAATTATGGCAAAAAACATACCTGTTGCTTAAGTTTTGCACACCAGTGTATTTTGGAATAGTAATTCTTCTCATCCATCGATTTGTTCGAAAATATTTATCTGATTGCTTGGGTAAATATCACCCTTCAAAATTCATTATTGTATCTCCTTCATTATTTCTCACAATTAATTAATAATTATTGCTAACAGTATTAATTATTGTAACTCCTTAAATATTGGTAACTGTTCCGGAAAAGAACAGATCATTCAACTTCTAGTCTTTGTACAAATCGAGAATATGGCCAGAAATTAATACGTTGTTAAATTTGTTGCTTTCTTGAGTTTGTGTGCTCATGGTCATATTGATGAACATGATATGGCCTTACTTCCAATCCCCATACCTACAGCACTTGTGATAAACAAGAAGTGGTGATTTACATAAACCATCTCGCAATCCACACACTTCTGTTTAAGGAAATATTAACAAATGGATTACCATGGTAAGGTAACACTTTTGAAATGCGACAACAAATATGGTTAATAAATAAAAATTCCAACAGCTGCAATAATAGCGCTGTGAAGTTGTTAGACATTAAAAATAAGGAAAAGAAGACAAAAAAAAGAGGGGGAGGTAAAGAATAGTTCAGTAATTAAAAACTTCAAAATAGAGATTATATGAAAAAAAGTGCAAATATATACAACACTTCGATACACTTTGCATTACAAATTTATATGCTAAGCGTTGAAAATTTTAATTATGGAAGATTTAAATGAATGTTGAAAGAGAAGAGATAATAAATTGAAAAAAAACACGACTGAAAACACTGAAATAATTGCATACAACATGCAATAATCACACTAGAGGACAAGAACTATTTGACTGGGAAAACCTTCGGTGATTTGTAAATTCTGCACATGTAATGATAGAATTGATGCAGCTATGGAAACACTGAAATACCATTCAGATAAGATGTCTGGAAAATCTTTAATTTGAAGTCAAGAAGTGACCATTGAATTAAATGAATAAAATAGGATAATTTTGAAATTTTTATTCAAGGAGAGGTGGTTGGTTGAGACTCTTTAAAACCAAATATTTTTCAACTGTTGCTTTGATCTTTTCAAACGATTCCGACAATAGAATTCAGTATCCTATTGAAGGCTGGAACCGAATATTCCATCAAAAGGTTAAATTGGATCTTTTAAAGTAGGCTCAAATCGGATAGTGACAAGTAAAGCAAGATGATTTTGCCCATATGGACTTACTGCATTTATTAATTCTTCACCATTAATTTAATAACATGGAAGCATAGACAGACAGACATAATTCCAAAAATGTAATTTTCGGACTCGTAAAATGTGAAAATTCATCAGAATCACCATTTCAACTATTATGGTCATTAATTTTTACGCAACTTCGTATACGAGAAAACCAGCGGGTGCAGTCACCCTGAAACTTTCGTACGTACTTTTTAGTAAATATAAGTGAATATAATTAACCCTCGTGCCTTTAGTGAACAATAGTTAAAAAAGCCATTAACTTTTATCTACGACGCCCATTAAATTGTGATCTAAGACGTTTAATTCCATGAATGTGGTTAATACACAAGTAGAAGAAAATTGAATATGTGTTTTGGAAGTATTTTTTTCCGGTAGTTTAAAACCCAAATTTGTCACAAAACTACAATTGTAATCACAAAATCACAATCATATTTTACATATTTTAGTCTTTACATGATGTGAGATATCGTGTTTACATGCTTATGAAAGCACATATTGCCAAACGGTCAATTTTTTGATAGATTTGGTTTCAAACTCGATATGTGTCTACTCATTAGAATTTAAGTCAGTGTACCAAATTTTATTCTTCTAGCTCTCTTTGTGTTGCAATTATCGTGTTAACTTATTTTCGGACAATCGGACAGACAGATTTCCTCTGAATGGATTTCTTTCAAAATCTGACAGAAAGCTATAAGTTTTAAGTAGAGCCATATTCAGACGCCTTCTATCTAGCTTAAAACGTTTTTAAATTACCGAGTTCATAGACAGACATAATGCCAAAAATGTAACTTTCGACTCAAGGTTGTGAAAATTGAAATGTGAAAATTCATCAAAATCATGAGTGTGGTTGCTTTGACTATCATAATACTTTCTCTTTACATACTTCGCGTACGAAAAAGTAATAAAATTGATAAATTTAGTTTAAAAATCTTAAACTTCTTAATTTTTATTTCCTGCCTTCAATCGCCCAAAAAATAATACAATTAATGACAAGTGTAGTTGGTTATTTAGTGTTTAAAAATGTAAATTATTTCTAATAAGGTCAGAATTTTCTAATTTAATTTAATTTAAGTAATAGTCAAAAATAGAAGAAAAAAAATTTGCCCGCCTTCTCTAATTGAACGCGGAAAAGAAAGAATGGAAAAATTATTTTTGTAGCACAATCAGACCTTGGCTCTGCACTACTGCATTTCAAGATCGTCCCTCGCGCATTTAAATCAACAGGTGAGAGTGTTTCATATCCCCCCCGAATCGCGCATGAATATCGTGGGGCAAAGAGGGGGGGTACACCTAGGAGCTGGTGTGGGATGGAATTCTTATTCCCCGCAGCGATTCAGACCGGCCGAAACAATAAAAAAAGAAAACGAGTGGAAAAAATTAACAAGCAAAAATCGAAAGCAGAAAATGCATCTTCTTTATATTACATTTCTGCATTTCCTTCGCGTCTTTCGTTTTTGTTTCCCTTACCTCCAGCAAGGTCTTTGGCGAATTAAAAAAAAAAAAAAAAAAAAAAAATTCGTATAAAGAATGGCAAAAGGAGATACTTAAAACATATCAAACGATAAATATCTCATGGAATTTATATTAGAAAAGCAAAAGATTTTTTAAGTATCTTTTAATTTTTTTTTATTTATTATTCCTTTTTCAAACTCTTTTAATTAATAATGAAAAATGCTTGAATATAAATATTTCTTCCTTTAATTTAGATTCTTTTTTAAATTTTATTTTTATTATTGGTGTGATTAGTTTCTTTTTTTTTTTTTTTTTTTTTTTGAGTTTTGGAAAACTTATGTCTTTAAAAAAAATAAAAACATTTATTCGTTTTCATGCGTAGAATATATAAACGGCAAAATAAGATTTAATTACGACCCAACCAATCTTTAAAGTTTGCATTTTAACATTTTATTACTTCTTTCCAAATCGCTCAGAATTCTACCTTCTGTAATATTTTTTTTATTTGTCTCTACTTTTTTTTTCATTTTTTTTCTCGGAATGGTAGAATATTCTCAGTTAAAAAAAGAGTAATAACCGCTGCAGAAGTTTAATTTCATTAAACAAACAGAATATGGGTGTTTTCACTCCATTTCTCCCTTTTTTTTTTTAATTTTTAGGATATTTTTTAAATATAATTGTGCTGATAGGCTAGATACTATCTGCGGTATGCATGTAAAAGAATGCTCGAAATGCGAAATAAGACAGAAAATAGGGCATAGAACTTTTACATTTGGCATGTTATTATTTCTTGGATAATAGATACTCCTTAAGAATTGGTTTATCAATTTTTATTGAACTTTTATTTAATGAATCATAATGTTATGTTTTTCATCATTTATTGCGATTAACGGGTTTAGGTATTTTGCGGCCTTAGGCAATGCACATTATGAAGCCCGATCTTTAATTTATTGATCAATTTTTTTCACGTTTTTAACATATTTTACTTATAATATATGTTAAAGTATTGAAATGTTTATTTTATTTTATTAATTTGCTAAAGTGTATTTGTTTTCATATGTTTACAGTAAACTTTCGTAGTGATCGCAGATATAAAGATCTCTACGAAGTTCATTTGTACTGATCAAAGTAATGAGGAAAGGAACTCCCAAATCAAAACACATTTAAAAATTCATCGTTTCTAGTAATCAACAATTCGATAGTAGCGATCAACTCCTCGGCAGGAAGGTTTTATTAAGATCAATCAAGAGGATGACTCTGATTTATTGAAAAGTTAGCAACCTGTTTTATAGCAAAGTTAGAACATGGTGAGGACTGGTTCGACATTGACTTAAACTGAGAGACAACTACAGAAGAAACAATTTTTCATGCACAGATAAATCAAAGAGATGATGGCATATAGCATGTAGAAAACGACGATGAAGAAAAGAATGGTAGCAAGGTAGGAATCAGACGGAAAATCATCAGCATCACGAGAAATCTCTATTGATCTTCAACCCATAAGAAGATCTGTGGATTCTTTTGCTGGACATTATTCATATTGAGTTATTAAGCATTCGTCAATGCTTACTAACTCAATGGTCTTATAACCTTTTAATAAAATTTAAATATTAATAATAAGTAATTAATAATTTTCAATCTTAAATATTGTATTGATTTTCCTATTTCTAATTCAAAAGAATTAATTATACGAATGATATCATGTAATCTAATTTTAATGGTGTTGTCGTGTTTCTATATTATTTTTAAAGTATGTTGGCTGTACTAATCACTACAAGCATCCATCACTGTATTATGATTCCAGACTACATGTTTGTATACAATATTACTGAAAAAAGGCTCAATGTTTAATAATATTCTAATTACTAAGCGAGTATAATAAGACATGTAGAAACCAAATTAATTATACTTAATAAAGTGTTAATATTATCTTAATATTTTATTATTTTGTAAAATTCATATTTTTTTACAACCTTACTTGCTTTGCCTTAAAAAAAATCGATTTTTTTTTAATATAACAGTTTGTGGTCTCCTCTCAATCTGGCGGCTATAGGCTACTGCCTAGTCAAAAACTTTTTTCGCACAAAAGTTATTTTTCTACCACTTTAAAGCTCAAATTAATATTTCAGTGATACTAATTTTATTTCTGATCATTTTTTTTCACATTTAAATAAATCTTTAAAATATTTTAGCATAAATTCTAATAATTTTCATTGTTTCAGTTAAAACGCTTATACATATCTGTCTTACAATGAAATTAAATATATTTTTGTTCTTGTGTGTGCTATCGCTATAACTAAGGATAAACTAATTATAAATAAAAAATAATATCATAAAAATAGTAGAAACTCGAATGAATCTCACCTAAAAATTTATCATGGCACAATTTTTGAAACTAGACACGCAAATCTCTTTTAAAAACTGTATCTGTTTTTTTTCCCTTGATTCAGATATTGCTTGCAACAACAAAAAAATTTCAATTAAAATAAATATAAAAACATTACATTACTTCCAATTAAATAAACGAAATAATTCCAATTAAAATTTTTTGGGAAGCATAAATTGTTATTTTTAAAAGATAACAAATCAAGCTTGAATGTTCAAGCAAATTATTATTGTAAAACATAAAATGCTTTTCAAAAATCTTTTTTTCAATGAAAAATAGCCAATTTTGAAATCAAAAGTTATTTTCATGAATCACTTTGCGCACAAAATTCATCAGTAAAGAGTACATTATATCCATTGACTAGCATTCATCTGGCATTTACCTGTATCAAATACAACCTTTCATTTCGGTGGTATATATACTGTTGGACCTGTGGTATACAAACCATCTCCTTGTAATCTTAAGCATAAACTAAATCTGAATACCATCATCTAGTGGTTGCTATAAGAGAAAATTCGAAGAGTACTGTTTCAGCGACTCTATATTTATTTGCAGTATTATATATACTCAGTTAGCTGCAAATAATTGACGTCTTTAAAGCTGATTCCAAACAAATGCAATCCACAGATTATATTCATCTAAACGTCCAAAAGCGCCTGCGTCACGACCCTGTCGAATGGGACAATTTCGGGCGAGTTAGGGCTCATAGGGTTATGAATTTCAGAAGAGCTCACACTCGATCGCATACCTTGCTAAACAGGGCTGACTCTGCTTAGCTTCCTTTCGCCCAATTATACACCATTGCAACTCTGCTGGAAAATGATATCAACTTATTCATAATATAAATCAGCGAGAGTATTCTCTACCAAACTTTCTCTAATAATGCTCATATTATTACTCTCTAATTATTCTCTTTTATTTTCATTTTATTTTTAACTTTGTCCTGATTTTCCTTCTCTCAGTTCACATTAATATTTCTTAAAAGTTTTCATAAAATTCTTCTTGTTTTAAATATTTTCTGTTATTTATAATTTTCTGTAGAATTTTGTATTGTCTATATTTTATATTGATTAGATTTTTATATAGAAACTACTGATTGTATAAGCTTGCTAGTTTTCGTAGGAGTATTCTGTTGGTCATACTTGTCATAAAATTTCACTTTGTGAATATTCTTTAATAGATATTATCCCTCTTTCCCGCATTCGTAAAAGTGTGTATCTTCGGCAAGACTTCGATTGCCATGATTGCTCAGATTTTTATTTTCAGAGGTCCAGTCAAGAGGACTTTGTGCTTCGTAGTGTAATGAGGGAAAAAAAAATATTTGAAATTTTAGATGCTTTTTTGTGTTTCAACCAATTGGAGCTAAAGCTGACAAAAAGCTACAATTTTAATAACAAGTTCATATACCAAATTTCGTTTATCTACGTAAGGAGTTTTGTTTTTTAATTATCGTGGTTGCCTGCACGCGACATATAAATCGATAGACGGTTGATTATTTAATAGGTTTTGAAAAAAATTAATGTAGATCTACACTTTAGATGCTAAATTTCTGTACAAAATTTTAAACATCTAAATCTTTACATTTTGTAATCATCATGTTCACTTGTACCAGACAGTTCGATGAATGGAGGCAAACACCCAGGTTTCAAAATTTGAAAGAAATCTACTTATAAAGACGATGTGCCAAATTTCATCTGTCTACCTTTTTCAGTTTATTAATTGTCAAGTTCACATACAGACAAACAACAAAGCTAGCCGCTATTGACAATAAATATTTCGGACAAGATACTGTACTAGTGGCATCAAATGTGTTTTTCAAAAATGTGTTTTTCTATTTTAGAGAAGTCTAAAAACGTGGAGATTCCTCATAATCACGAGTTCGAATTTTTTGACGATTAGTACACTTTTTCTACACAATGTTTACGAAAAAGTAATAAAAACTATAAAAAAAAAATCTTAACGCAAAATAAATTTTCTTAGATGAAAGATTGAACAAAACTCCATAAAAAAAATCATTTATTTCGATAAATTAAATGAAACTTAGAAGCTTTTTCTATATTTTGATGGAGGAGACATAAATATAAAAAGAAAGAAAGGAAAACTTAAATGAAAGGAAATATCAAACAGTTTAAAGTTTTAAGGTTAAGAAAATATAATTTCTTCAAAAACAAAAACATTAAATGTTATATCCAAAGACTTTCCTCCAAAAAGAACGAAAGAAAGAGAAAGCTTTTAATTTACGTAGAAGGAAAATGTTTTCAAGAAAGGATTTCGAAAAGAAAACAAATATTTTTCACTTAAGTTTGAAACTCAATCAAAAGTTATTGGCTGAAAGTGCCTGAAAATAAGAGAAGACAGATATAACAATGGAGAAACTTTGAATTTCTTACTTTCTCGTGTATGTTGTAGTACAAGGTAAGTATAGCAATCGTCAAAAATTTCAAACTCGAGATTTTGACGAATCTCTACGTTTTAGACCTTTCTGAGTTCGAAAGATGCATTTTTGGAAAATGTCCGTCTGTCTGTCTATTCGTGACAAAAATAACTCAAAATCGCTTCAAGGAAGACAGTTCAGTTGAAATTTGGTACAAGATCTTTACCCCTAATTTGGAGATTTTTTTTATCAAATTTTGAGTAAAATCTGTTTAAAGGACGTTCGTCTGTCCAGCAGTTCGAATATAAGTTAACATGGTAACTACAAAACAGAGACAATGAGACAGAAAATATTCGATACACAAATTTAACATCAGTAGTGTAAACATATGTCAAATTTTGATCCAAATCCACCCACGGGTTGACTGTTTGTCTGCCTGTACTTCCAGAAACATATGAACTCGATATTTCAAAGATGCAATGATTTAAAGGTGTCAAATTTGATATGGGATTTTATAGCTACAAGAGCAGTTTTGTTTCGAATTTTTATTTCAATCGGTTGAGAAAAACGCGTCTAAAACATAAATTCGATTTTTGGATAGTATTACTATATATTAATACAGAAAATATAATTATTATATACTAATATGTGCATGCTTTTAATAATACTAATATCTAATTTTCCTCTTAATAATAATAGTTATCATACATTGGATCATATTTGGTTAGTATTAATTCGATATCTGGATAGTATACCAGGGATTAATCGCTAAATAACTCGCCAAGGTTGACACGATAGATTCAGTAAAAATGCTAAATTCACGCCAAAAAGTTAATATTTCGTAAGCCATGTAAGGTGTTCTCTGGCATGACAAGTTTATAAGAGAGTATGCCAGAAAGTTTTGGAGAGAAGGAGAAGACAATTACTATATATTAATACAGAGAATATAACTCTTATATACTAATATGTGCATGCTTTTAATAATACTAATATCTAATTTTAATCTTAATAATAATAGTTATCATACAATAAAATAAATACATAAAAGTTTTAAGCATAGAACATAGTGTCAAAAATTAATAAATATTTAACTATCATTTACGATCATTAATTTCTAACTGACAGTGATATATTTTATATGTGTAATTATTTCGTACGCTTTTAGGAAGTACTTAAATGCAATTTAATCTCTTTTTCCATATTTAATGGGAAAATATTGCGAATAATAGCTATACATTTCAAATAATAAGGACCTCGCATCCCATGATAGTTCGCCAATTTTTGTCTCGTATGAAAGACAAAAACAACTACATAGCGAATCAATCAGAATAGTCAATGCTAATGTGGTGAAAGCTTATAAGCCAGTTAACAGCTACGCTACCCGAGCAATTGCTTTTGTATGGTGGTTATGTTACTGGGCTGCAAACCACAAGGTCCCAGGCTCTATTCCCGATCATATCAAATCGTCACACTAACAATGTGAATATAATTTGAAATAAAATTTTCTTTTGTGAAAAGATGCAATTCATCAAAGTGGTTTGTCATGACTAAATTAATATTATTTAGATCGTTGGTGAGTAGTTAATGCCAAAGATAACTGGGTACACTTTAAATAAAATAATTTTAAAAAATTGTATTTTTAATGACAAACAAGCGATTGTTATAGTTTCTCATATACGTAGTATAAAGAAAATATTGTAATCATCAAAAAATTCGAATTCGAGATTTTGGTAAATCATCACTTTCAGACCTCCATGAGTTCAAAAAACGCATTTTTGGAAAATGTCCGTCTGTCTGCATGTCTGTGACAAAGATAACTCAATAATGCTTTGAGCTTGAAGGGTGAAATTTGTTATATGGTCCTTGCACCAAAATTATAGATTCCTATAAAATTTTGAGGAAAATCCGATTAGAGAAAATGTCTGTCCAGCAATTCGAATATAAGTTAACACGATAACAACGAATTTTATCAATCTAGCTCTCTACGGGGTGAAAAATTGATAAAATTCGGTACACAGACTTAATATCTATTATGTAGACACCTATCAAATGTTGAGCTAAATCAAACGAGAGGTTGACCGTCTATCAAACTGTATTTCCAGAAACATGTAAGCGCGATAACTCAATAACACATTGATTTAATCATATCAAATTTTGTGACTACAAGTCTAGTTTTATGTTGAATGTTGACTTCAATCGATTGAGAAAAATGGGTCTAAAACACAAATTTGATTCTATTATCCGCTTGGCAGAACCAAGAAACCCGCCAATGATTACTCGATGAATTCAATAAAAATGATACATTCACGCCAACGGTAAATATTTAGTAAATATTAAACACCATTGTCATGCAAGGCGTTCTCGTTTATCAGAGAGTATGCGAGAAAGTATGAGGGAGATCACACCCGCTGGTGAGTATTACAGTATTTTTTAGGAAGTTATGTTTTGAATTTATTAATATTACACTGAATACAGAGCCACAAATCGGTTCAACCAACACACAGTGCTCATAAACTTTATGATGCGAGCACAAGGCAGACAGGCATGTAAACTTCAGGCTAATATACGGAAAGTAGAAATGATGGGGGAACCTGAAAGAAAAGCAATTCAACCATAAAAAAATAAAAATAAAAACGGTTAAATCTGATCATAACAACCGTAGACCTCACGCAATTGTGAGAATCTGTAAACTCCCGTATATACAAAAATTTTATCTTCACTTTCGGAAAATCGTTACCTGAAATGTGTTTTGTAATAAAATATGCATTTTAGGAACAGCGTTTTTGACTTACATTTATATCTTAAAAATAACACTTTGTTATAAATCTAGTATGAATGCCTATACTACTCCCCCTCTCTCGCTGGCAGATGGCAGTAGTATTCCGCCTAGAAGGAGAAGCTTGGCAAACGGGAGAAGAGAGACGCTTGGAGCGAGAGAGTTTGAGTGTCGAATTTGAAGGATAACAGCCATTCTATGTTCGCCTAAACTGCAACCAACCCTATACTTTTGTTCTTTTGCTTAATGTTTGTGTAGTCCTGTGTTCGTCTATTAAAATATGGAAAAGGCAAATGTATAGTTTTCATTCAATTGGGAACACGAACCCACATAAATAAGGTATATAAAGAGAAATTATTGCCAAACAATTCAATAACGAGATTTTGTCCAATGTCCACATTTCAGACATCCCTGAATATGAAAAACCCACTTTTGGAATTATATTTGCCTGAGAATTCAAAACTGTTTGGAATGAGGTGGATGAAATGTGGTATGTGATCTTTGTACGAAATTTGTAGGTCTTTTTCAAGTTTAAAAGAACTTTACTGACAAGAACAGGGGAGAAAAGAAAAAAAAAAGCCTCCAAAATGTGCATTGATGATAACATTAAATGGTGTAGTCAGCACATTAAATGTATATTTTTGTGTACATCAGAATACATTGTTTCATATCAGAAGATTTTGATAGTATAAAGCGTACATTAACAGTGCTAACATTAAGTGATATCTACTGTATCAATTGTTAAACTTTAGACCATCACCAATTTTTGCTAAAGTACATAAATTTCAAAATTACGTTTTTATTAAATAACAATGCCTCATTTAAATAATTAAATACAATGTATCAAAATTATCAATAATGAACCTATTTTTTATGTTTTAGTTTTCATTATTGAGAATTGGTGTTATTTGCAAGGAATTGTATTTATGAAATTTGAAGTCCCATTCATTCAAAAAGAAGGCTCAAAGCAAATCTTGCTTGTTTACATTTAGAAAGTGAAATTGTAAAATCTATCAATTGCTGTAAATATTGCTAAATCCTACAGCTGAATAATTTAATTTCTATAATCTGTACAAAGAAAATATTTATACAGATTTTCATTCATCTTTATAAATAGCAACAAAAAGACACAAATTTTTCATTAACATGTGATTTCAAATAATAATTTTGATCTAATATATTTGATAATTATGAACTATCAGATTAAAGATAAGAGGGAAAAAATACTAAAAGTTCCTACAACTGAGATTTTGACAAGTAAAGAGAAAGAGTACTCAATTTTGAAATAATCAGATGATAGTTTACGATTTTGTTGATCAAACTTAGGATAATTATTCTTGTTTGCCATCATTAACAATTAAACTTACCAACTGCAAATGGAGTGACTGAATAAAAACAAGAATAAAACAATCAATTATGATATTAGAATAGAGATAAGTTAGGTCAGACAAGGAAATTAAATCTTAATTGTTAACAGGTATAACAATTGTATAACCAATAAACATAAAAAAAATTCACTATTAGAGCAACAAAACTGATCTGTATAAAGGTTTAATTCATCACTAAGTAACATCGAGCAATCTTGCAGAATAAAATAAATCCAAGAACAGAAAGTTTTAAAACTAAAATTTTTAATTCAATTAAAAATTCAAATCAAATGTGACTTCTAAAACTGAAGAAATGGGCTTTCCCAGTGAACAAAATACTTTTATATCATTAAATAATTGTATTAATTAACAATAGTGCTTGTTATTAATTTTGATTGGCTAAATAATGTCTTATAAGGAAAAACTTGCATGACACCATTTCTGAAAGTTGTAAAATCAGTTGGCTTTGATCAGCTACCATTTCATAATTTCATAAATTAAATTATCCTTATTATAATAATTATCAAAACTGTTAATAATTTATATATTTTTCAATTTTAAAGGACATATTCATGTGTCATAAGTACTTATTTGGTTCACAGAATAATTTATACACGCATATCTCAAAAAGAAATATTAAAATATATATAAAATTTTATTTCATATAAACTGGAACTTAGAATAATTTTATACTGTGTAAATTAATATTCATAAATTCTATTCAAAATATCTGAATTTTTTAACATTCTTCTAATAAGTGAATTTATTTATTTGTACTATGGAAAAATATTTATTATTTCTACAAAATAATAAAGTCCCAACATTCCTTCTACATACATTTTAACTACCAACTTTATTTAGATTTTTCATAAATAAAAGAAACAGTGAATGAAGCCCAACAACATTCTATGTTCAACATTTTTTATTTATTCTGAACAAAGAAAAACAATTCTAAATGCATGGTCATAATGCACAACTGCATCAAATTGCACTTAATTACTTTAATTACACTAGATTTTTAACTATGTGATTAATTAAATAAAAACAAAAAAATAATCAAATGGTAATCTTTAAAAAACAAACATATCATAAGTCAATTTTTAACAGAATAAAAATTATCACTGACTAATTTTTTCATATATTTATGAAATGTGAAATTTATTATACTAACAAAAAGTAGATTAAAAGATAAAAAATAGAAAAACATTCATAACTTATTAGTTGCATTCTAAAAGCATAGGACTACAAAAAGATAAAATGTTTCCCCATTCTAAAATATTAAGTTATTCTCTATAAGTACAAGATTCTTTTATGATACAAAACCCATTGTGATTTGAAAATTACCCATATATTATTATTATTATTTATTACCTATATATTTTTAATAGAAAAAAATCATTATGAAAAAACTTAATACAGATTTATTTTTAAAAAAAAGATAAAGGAACAATGTCACAGAATCCTTCACCATATATTTAAAATGAAATGTACATGAACCTTTATGACACATGATTTACAAAACAGCATCACTAAAACAAATGTATTTTCCTAACTTGGGCACAGAAGTAACTGGTGCAAAGTATTTGATGAAATATACATCTGAATACTGTTTTCAGGTCACTTTTATTGAAGATTGAAAAAACGCTGTGATGGTATTGCTATTTTCCAGTAGCAACAAAAGTTACATGAATATTTATATGTGCAAAGCAGAAAAGAAATTTATATTCTGTTCTAATTTATATAACATTCTTTTGATGCAAACAAAAAAATTATCGAAAATAAGCATATTGGATTTCTGTTCAGCATGTTTCTGTTCAGTAAAGATATTCCGTATGACCTTATGAAATCTCACAAACAGCACCAACAGCCTCTAATGATTTTTTAATGTTTTCTGCTTCATCTTTAGCAATGTCTGCCTTAAGTACTTGAGGAGCACTCTCAATGAATTGTTTTGCCTACAATATAAAATATCAGATATTAGATCAGATCAGATATCAGATAAAATGTCAGATATTTATTTTTATAAAAAGCTAACAAATTTGCATAAACAATGCATTTCATTAAAAACATATCTAAAAAGACAATATTCATTCATTTCCAAAGAAACAATTTTCTAGTCAAGCATAATTAAAATTCCTCTTATTTAATAATAATAGAAACTTTCAAAATGTAGTAACTGCTAATTATTTATAAAAAAATGGTTGCTAAGTAATTTCATTAATTTATTGTTATTTTTTTTAAGAAATAAGTGCATCAACATACATAAAATAACTTTACAGAACAAAATATAGTAACTGTAATTAATAATTAAACATTATGATATATTTAATTTATTATATCATAAAAAGCTTTAATCATAACTATCAGGAAAATTGCTAATTAAATTTTGCTTCTTATATATGCAAAATGCAACAAAGCAATCATCTGCCTCAATCTTAAACATTATTCGAAAAATATTTCCTGGTTTCTTAAATGTTAACATATATATTTCACAACCATGAAAATGAACATTCAGTTTTGGTAATAAGGAATATAAAGGAGTTTAGAAAAGCTTCACCATCCAATGGTTCCAATTACAGAATAAAAGACCATTTTTTAACCTTTTTTTAAACAAATTAAGTCAAAAATAATATTTTAATGTTTATAAAATTATAAAAAAAATATTCATTGTTATCACCACCAGAAACATGAGTTAACAATCCAGTTGTTATCAGTTGCTTACACTTTTTTTTTTTTTACACACTTTCTATTACAGTTATTCATATTCAAATCATAAACATTCACTAATAGATAAGCATTTTTTTTTTAATCTTTAATGTAAAACTAAAGTACATTAAAAAAGCAAATTGTAGAATGTATCTGAAAAAAGGAAATATTTTAATCTTAATTTTAATGCTGGCAAATACACGTAATTGAACTGTTAAAAACTGAAGCCAAAATAAAGGGAAGAATTGAATAGTAATGATATAATTTTTTTTTTTTAAGTTGAGTTTTAAAATAATGCAGGGACCATTTTGGGGAAAAAATAGTACTGGAAAACATGAACATCAGTGTACACAGCCAAATCATAGTAATTGATTATCCAACTGGGGACAATTTTCTAACATCTTGATTTCTTTCCACATTCTTTCCTCTGATTGGATGGATTTTCTATTGGCACAATAAGCTCACACCCCAGAAACTTTAATAATATTTTGCAGATCAATTAATTATTTAAGCAAAGTATTGAATTAAATGCAGTTGTAAAAAAAAAGTTCAATGAAAACAGTCTGATTTGCTTTATTGGCATTTGACTGTTGTCATTTGATAGTAGTGCATTAGTTTATATTGAGAGAGATAGACGCAGTAGTACTCTAGTCTGCTGGAAAATAAAGCCTTCAAATTTTACGTTTGATTGTGGAAACACCCAAATCTGTTGCATTTCCATGTAAATAATGCAAATAAGCAATGGATTCATAAAAACAGAATAGACCAAAAATGTTCTTGTATAATACAACACCCATTAATTTTTGTTAGACTATGCTGTATTTCAACTCTTACATGATTATCAACTATATTCCTTGTGTGAGAATTTTGTACTGGAAGATTTTACAGTTGCATAACTAAATATTGCTTCACTGCTAAGACAAACTTCAATTTGAAAGAAAAATCTTTGCAAAATTATTAAAAACTAATTTGTAAAAAATAAACTTTTTGCTCTTTATCATTTTGATACTAAAGTCTACACCAGTTACAATGAGAACAGTTTGAAAATCAATTATTTTTTCAACATTTCCATACCCTTGATAAGACATTTGCCATTTTCAGCTACATAGTCTAATTGATTTTCATCTAAATAACCATGAATATTTATCAAATCCATTCCACTCTCTCTCAAACATATATGATTGATTACAACTTTTATCTTTGAAATGCACCAGTCTAGAAACTGATGGGAACAATGTAAAAGCTATATTTATTGGGAAGATTAATTGCATAAATGTGTCGAAATGCACATTAAACAATAGTAGTTGATTCACTTTTGGAAAGTTTTACAACACAGAATTTCTTTTGAATTTAGTAACCATCACGACATTAAATGAATAAATGAACTCCCAAGAGTAGTATAATAAGTACTTGGAATGCCAATAATGCTATTTCTTGTCAAATAATTATGATTCAAATAGTAATAAATGTGAATATTGTGAATATCTATATCACTACAATTAGTAGAAAGGCACACTTATGTATTTCCAAATATAAGACAATCCATCTATAAGCTGAGAGTTCATTTTTTTTTTCTACCCGAGATTCAAAATCCATATATAAACTGAAACACAATCTAATTTCAACTTTCAAACTTACTGAAATGAAGGCAAAAAATAAAATTTGTCAAGCAGATAAAACAGATGGAATATTTTCAAATACTATAAAGTAAAACACCAAAAATAACAGTTTTAATTCTGGAAGTCTGAAGCTGGCACATCCCATTCTTTACTGTTTTTATATACATGCTAGTTATATTTTCTATGCCTTTTTTTTTTTTTTTTTGAAGGCTAAGATGGCAGAGAAATCCTTATTTAGCAAACTTCAAATCAAAACTGAAATTTTATTTGATTGTGTTTCAAGAAATTTTAACAGCATGACTGCTCAGCATTTTTCTATAAATCTGCCATCCAATGCAGCAATCATAAATACTATTGAAAAAAAATTTAAATTCTCGTTTAAACAAACAAAAAAAATATGATTTCAACTAAAATTAATTTTTTTTAAACATAAGAAATATAAACTGTTGAAATAAAAAGTGCTGTACATAGAGATATTTAGTAATTTATCACTGGTGATTGGATAATGAAAATGTACCTATATTTTTATAAAATTAGCAGATTTGTATATGTATACAAGATTAGCAGATTTCTTGTATTTGACCCCCCCCCCCCGGCATAATTTTTTAGAGCAAGTAACTGCTTCTAGTTGAAGTATTGGCATATACACAGAAATACCTGATACTTGTTTATTAAGGAGAAGTGGCTCTTCAAAATAGGGACTTTCTTTTGTAAACACCCAGAATAAATTAGAAGTAAAAGTTTATTAAAAACATATTTCACAAGCACAATAGTTAATATATATAAAAGAAGAGCAATAAACAAACCAAAGATAAATTACTTCCAGTTTTGAAGCTACACTATGGTTATTTAAGGATAGATCTAACAAATCAGATTTATGACTAGCTGATATGAATAACACCTAAAATATCTAAGAGAAGTCTATACTACATGTACCTATATAAATAATTTTGCACTCTAACTGGTTCTGCCTACACAGCCAGTAGGAATGAAAAATTCTCGAAGAGAATTACTTAGATGGCTTTACAATTAATACAATCAACAATATAGAAATAAAATATTAATAATTAAAATAGTAAAGCTTCTTGAAAATTAAATAGCAAGTTATAAACACACTTATTATGCAAAAAAAAAAAAAAAAACACAGAGAAAGCAAGATGCAAATTACTTGGACTAAGTTCATGCCTTCCATTAGATTCTTTACTTCCTTGATTAATGCAATTTTCTTGGCAGGATCAAATGAGGCTAATTTAACGGTAAATGAGCTTTTTGTGACTTGAGGTTCACTTTCACCTTCCTGAAAAAATATTCAAACATATATATAATTAGAATGAGCTAAATATGACTTATTACAAAAGTTATATTAATAAATAACTAAAAAATAATTCATGAAGATATATATACAATTTTTAAAAAGCATCTCATCTTAAATATTATCATAATTATCATAATAAAATCCTTTAATAACATCCTAATTATGTAGTTGTTTTGCAAATAAAAAAAGCATAACATGAATTATATAACATGAATCATATTAGTCATTTTGAGTTTGTTCTTCAAAATCATTCCTTAAGTAAAAATAGAACTCGGATCAATAAACCAGAACTTTAATTAATTCTAGTTTTTATTTGGCATATTACATATGCAAGCCTGACAGACAGCTATATTCTGCAAAATAAGTGTACAAATCCTTTCTCTACCCTTTTAAGACTAGAATGCAAAACAGCAAAAATAATCAATGATTAATGTATTTGCTCCAAACAAAATTGAAAACTTATTTATAAATATATAATGCTGAGTCATTTCATTTTAGTAAAAGATAGAACCAAGAATTATAAAATATCAATCCAAATGTAGTTATTAGACAACAGACATTACCTGATTTTTTTTTCTATCAATCCTATCTAATTAAATGCTTCAGAATTCCTAAATGTAACAATTTAAAAAGGTTCACAAAAAAGCAAGTTAAACCAGGTGACAACTAACATATAATCATAATAATATAGAAGGAAGTTGAAATAATTTAACTAAAAAATATAAAAAGCAGACAAGAGAAATTTTTTATATATTTGTATATTCTAAAAAATATATTATTTCAAACCATTTTAAAAGTATCTAATTTTAACAGAAAGATATTATATAGAAACACTTGGATTAAGGATTTATATTATTTTTAAATTTTACGGATATATTAACAACAAATAGTTTTCAGGAAATTTCGAACGGTATAATCCAAAAACAGCTTCTTGTATATAACTTTTTTACATTGCAAAAATATATACAAACCTTAATTTTAAAGCAAATTATTTTATTCATCTTTACTTTTTACCATAATCATATTATGTACATTTATTTTGTCAATAACTGCTTGAAATGCAGCTAGGACAATCCTTAAATTCCCTGAATTGGTGTTAATTCAAATTAATCTTTCAGATTTTTGGCAAAATACCACATTTCATATCACTTATGCATATTAAAATAATAACAATAAAATTGCAAATAACTATATATGTAAACTCATATTTTAATTTAAAAAATATACATAAAAATATTACCTAATATTAAAAAAAGCTTAAAGGCATGATAGCAACGACTACCATTTACATTTTTCTAGACACAGATTATATAATTTTATTGCAATTTGGCACAACCATAAGAAATAAAAACATATATGTAAAAAAAAAAGCTTACATCATCACCAGCTGCAGCTGGAGCAGCAACAGGAGCAGCCCCCATCATCATGGGAACATCCTTAATATTTAATTTTTTCTGAAATGGACAGTAAAACAAAAATCATAAAGCTGCTACATATACATGTAACTTGCACTGATTCAATAAAATTCCAAGATATTAAACAAAGGATGTATAAGTAAAAGAAAATCAATGCACTAAAATGAGCTTTGAATAATAATTCAATTGTTAATAATTCTATTTTTATTCTTACATAAAAACTGTTGAAATAAAATCTATAGTTAATTAGGAGAAAAATCATTGAGATAACTCTCACATAAAACTTGCTAGAATTCTTCAAAAAATGCTGAAATGGGGGCTAGTACAAATAAAAACTACTTTATA
>JAPMOR010029040.1:371721-399495 GCA_026543865.1 Argiope aurantia
CAAAAAATGCTGAAATGGGGGCTAGTACAAATAAAAACTACTTTATATATATATATATATATATATATTATAATTATATAAAAATAATTGAAACAAAGCCTGTTAACTGAGAGAAAACTTTACTAGGATAACTCATATAAAACAGTTGAATTTATGTTAAATAAAATAAAGAACTAACACGAAAATGAAGGGGGGTGGAGTAGTACCAAAAAAATTTATTCCATTATATTTTATATAATTAAGGGAAAAATCTTCAAAAGATTAAAGCAACTTGCATCAAAAACATAGCATATCAACATTTAATCAAAATATATATTCCATAATTTTTACTTTGCACCAATAACGAAATGCATTTTCTTTAGACAAAACTTTACTTTTTTTTTTTTTTTTTGCATTAAACAGGACTGTAACTTATTAGAGATCTTTATAAATTATATTATATAATACTAAATATTTGGGTGAACCTTTTCCTTAAATCTAATGTTTGTCAGTAAATGAATCTTTACTTACAAAATAAAATCTCTATTTTCAGGCTAGCTTGGGAGCTTTCAGAATCAAATAGAATTTTTTTTTTATTATTATTTTGAGCTAATAGTAAATCAATAATAGCTGAAATAATACTTTTAAGATATTATGTTATATAAGACTTTTCTATAATCCTCAAACTACCTTAAGAGAGATATCACATTTAACAAAGCATTACATATACCAATATTGGTTTGATGGCCAAAATAATAATAATCTGAATAATACAAGGATAGTAAAGATACAGTTATTAATATCTATTCAGAACATTTTTTACTTATCAAAAGTTTATTACAAATTACTTAATGATTCATGCTTTATTTTTAGACATTGTCGCCAATATTGTTCAAGCATTTGTTATGTCTCAGTATAAACTTCTCATCTCATATTCATAAAAGTTAACTGTCCCTTCTGAAAACCCTATTACTTCATTTTTTTCTCACTGTTGTTATGGAAGTTTTACACTATAATATATTTATATAGAAAAAGAAACAAGTGGAAGATTCAGGATGTATAGGACATGATCAAATATGAAACTTCTGATTAATGCTTTAGTTTTAATTGCTGGGCAAGATTAAATACTGTCATCAAACACATGTATACAATTAGTAAGCATTTCCCAATATTTAATCTGCATTGTTTATTGAAGATATTGCAAAGTTTCACAATATGCAACAGCAATAATTGGGATACTAGGAGGAATGAAGTTAAGCAGAAGAATGCTTAGCTTCATCACCTTTAATTAACAATTTTTTCCCTTGCAGAAATTGAAACTTTGCTTCTTTTGGATTATATAGCTTATTCAGAGCTCCACTAAGGCAGAGGCATACAGAGCAGTTGGAGGCCCCCACGTCAAAGGAGCACCCCCAAATCGAATAGAGCTTGTCAAGTTCTATGAACTTCTATGCACGGTTCTTCATTACTGAAGTAGTGAAGTAGAAGGGGGCCCAAAAGAAGTTTTTGTCCCGGGCCCCAATTAGGCTAAGTTGGGCCCTGAGCTTTATAGATAGCACCTATGCATAACTGTTACTAGCATTCAGGTATACAGTAATAAATCCAAATCTCATCATCAATCACAATATGATCAAAAACTCATCACACGCTTCTGCATGGCATGTGAGAAAACTGAGAGCAAAACCTTTTTTTTTTTTTTTTTTCAGGAGGGGGCCTTCATCAGTGTTTTAAGATTCCATCATAATGCATTTTTTTTTGTCTCCTAAAGTCGCAGTTATAAATTCATAAAGAACTGTCACAGACACTTATAGTATGATGTTATACAATTCTTCCAGTACAAGGACCTATCAATGCAAACTGGGTATTTTGTTTAATGTGCCAGCAATCACTGATAGCCTACCTGTTCTATACTGGGCATTCTTTATGCCTTTGCATTAAGAAAATCTATGATAGTGGCACACTTTATATTTAGTGAAATTTTGAACTGCTACACCCAATGTAAAGATGTGCTATTTGAATCACATTTATCTTAGAAATGGCAAATTAGCTCAAGAAGAAAGCAAAGAGTTCAAATTAAAGCTGACATTGCTCAAGATTCATCAAAACCTTTTTATTTATCTATGTATTATATATTTTTAAAATGCTCTTGTAATATGATTTTTGAAATCAACAAATATGAATCTGATAACTATATGCATAAAAAAATCATTTAAAGAAATATAAACAAATCAAAATTTTAAAAGACAGCAAAGTGTACTATTGGTAAATCATCAATAGTTGTAAAGAAACATCACCAATGGTAGTTTCTATTCAATTTTAAATAAAAGATAATAAAGAAATGATTATGAAAACAAACAGCTTATTTTCATACAAGAAGCAGCTTCAAATAAAATGTACATGAAGTTCTTTTTGTAAAACAGAAGGTCGCCCCACCTTTTTAATGGATAAATAAAAATTATTACAAAATCTGCATTATGTTTTAAACATTAGTTTCACATTAACTTAACAGTTTCAAGCTTCAATATATTTTATGCTGATTTCTAAAAGAAAAATAACATTTAAAAAAGGAAATTAAAGTTTTCTCAAAGCTGAAATACTTTATTAACTTTTAACTATCTAGCGAACTCTTCTATTAACTTTTTAATTAATATAAGAAGGTATTAAAGACATTAATAACATTCATTATTTCTCACCTATTAAATTTATTTTAATTAATCAACTGTTAAATTTACTTCAATTAAAAACATTCAAATTGCAAAATAGTTCAACTCAACTGCACAATTTTAAGCAAATAAAACAGAATGCAAATAATCAAATACAAACTACTACAACTTCCTTACTTTTAAGCATTCATTTAAATTAGCAACTTCAATGAGAGGTAATTTTGCTATTTCTTCAACTATACTTAAGACTTTTGGTGAGTAAGATTTTTCACATCCATCTGGTGTTGGATGGGAAATTGCAGAACTACAATAAAACCTAAATAAAAAAAAGTAAGATATATTTTAATATACTGCTTAACAGAAAAATATACACATTTCCAGTATTTGTTTTTAACTAAACTTTGTATTTATTTTTAACCCCTTATATTCTGTAAGTATTTAAAAGTATCATTTAAATAATGCTGTTATCTTCTTACTGTGCCTTTTCTTTTTCTGATAGTATTTTTAAAACATCACGAAGAGCATAACTCTGAAAGCAAACAGTAGATAGTAGCTGAAGCAGAAATTAAAAATCTTTCATTATTAATTACATTAATTATGTTATTTTAATTCATTAAAATAAGCTTTTTCCCTCTTTCCTGGGTTTTTATTCTGCATCAAAATTTTTCAAATGAAACAAAAATAAAATTAATGGCAATAATGTGGTAAATAAAGGGTTAACATTTAGAGAATTTTGTCATTAAATTACACAATAATTTAAAAACTATTTTGATAATAATCATAGTTTTATTAAAAAAAGAGAATGAATTAAAAAAAAGAATTCCATTGAATTTAAATGCACTTCAATATAAAATATTTAAAATGTATATTATAGGGGGGAAAAAACATAAGTATCTGATTCCTACATGTAATCAGTCCTTATATGACAAGAAAAGTTTAAACATAATATAGGCTTGAAATTAAAAAAACACCCAGCTTTATAAATGAATTGTGCCGAACATAAACATTGAGAAATAAAATAAATATGATAAAATAAACAATAAAATGAAAATTATAAAAGTACTTCAGATATCAATATTATTATAGAATTATTACATGAAAGAAAACTGGTTGATCTTAAGGATGATAAAATTCACTTTTGAAAAAACTAAAGTCTGTGAAAATATGCCATGTCTAAGAGTTACCAAGACTGCACTTTCTGCAGAACTAAAGCAATTAGACATATAAAAAAATCATTAAGAAACTGATGACTAAATGTGATAACTAACACATTAAAGAATTTATAACTAAATTTTTAAATATATAAGACTCCAAACAAATAAATATATATTGTCAGCACACAGCTGTAAGTAATCCAGTCAAATGATGACTTAATATGTTCCAGTTGGTGATTTAAACTTTATATTGACAATATAATGGTCAAAATGAGGGAAAAGTTGCATTTTTTTATGAAGAAAGTTACAATGATTACTCAAATATTTAGAATGATCTAACACCATGTAACAACAAATTAAAATTTTTTGTTGAGAAATGAAATTTTAAATTTTCAGAAATGTAAACTGAAATCTGAAAAAAGGAGAGAGTGGAATAGAATTTAAAGAAATTTTAATTAATTTAATGAAAGTCTAAAATTATACATGATTGCAGATTCACTATTTTGTATTGGTCTTCTAAGTGAGAGTGATCATGCATTTATTGTCAATATAGCTAGCTCTCCCAGGAAGTAAGCATGCCATATATCAAACCATTTATCATTATTATTATTATGCAGATACTTACTAATTTTTACAGAATTCCACAGTAGAACTGGTGTCAAGGAGACTCTTGGATATAGAAAACATCATACAATCCTTACCATTATAAATTTACCTATTCACATTCACAGCCAAATGGCAATATATAATACAAAAATAATTTTTTTCCATTAACAATAATAATTACACTATAAAAAAAGAGTAAAATTTTTCAGAAACATTTATTAACTCATAATTTGAAAATCAATTTATTAATATGTTTAATACAGTTGCAATTAAAAGCATTATAATTACAATATTATACAATTTGTCATGCAACGTAATATTTATTACAAAAAATATTTTTCATTATAATAATTTGAATCCATTCCAACATTATAAATTAGTTCATCAAAGTAAAAATTAACAGCAATTTCAAGTCTAATAGGTTCATCTGCAAACTAGTCATTTTCTTTTGAGATAGTTGCCTACATAAAAAAACTTATTATTTTTAACATATGTAGTTTTTTTCCCTGTATAAAAATACTGGAAAAATAAGAAAAATCTATATTTTTAAATATGTTTACATCTGAAATTTTTTAGAAAAAGAAGCTTCAACATACCACTTTGAAAATTTATATCTTTTGTCCTCCATTTTCATATACATACTCAAATAGTACTTTTATTATTTCTCATACAAAAAAAAAATGAATTTTTAAAATAAATTTTGTGATAATTTATTAATATTAAAAAAGATTGCATTTTATATAATGACTTGTTACATTTTATATGAGCAATAAAGGATTAGATTTACTTGAGTATTCAGAATCTGCATTTTGTTTCAGTTCTGTATCATGATCACTTTCCAAAATTTCATGAAAGTACAACAAATCTGAGCTATTGTCATTCTACCTATAAGTAGGAAGACTTAGGAAACTGATGCTAACTGACATATTCATAACATTAAAAGAACCTGAAAGTCTGCAGTAGGCCAATTTGACCTCCAACCCTCAAGTAAAAAATGAAATACCTCATTTCATTGATTTCTGTTGCTCTTATCTTCTTCTTCTAGTTCCCTCATGAAGGTATAGGAAGTAACAAATAGAAACTTACATAAATTCCTGGAATTTCTAGACTAAAGAGAAAGGATGGGGACAAAAAGACCCTGTGTGTGTATGCAGACGGGTTAAATATATATACTAAGAATACCGTGAATGTTTCAGAATCAAAATACGGTTTCAATTCAATCGCATTTTAGAAGCAATCGCTCAAGCAGCAATGAAGTTTTGTTCACGCCAAATTGTATTTTCTGAATAATAAGCAAAAAATAAAGAGCCAGACTAATCAAATGAAAATACTTTTAAGAATCCCATTGGTATTACTTCAATCAGAAACACCTACAGTTTCAAAAAATTTATTCTGCACTTTTTCTTCTTGTTCTCTCAAATGTGTATATAGCTTTCTTATAATACATAATTTCTTCGCTTGGCTCTCCGGAATACATTAGCCGGTAAATCTTCCTATTCATCAAGAATAGAAAAAGCATCAAAACATGAATCATTTAAATAAATATTGTGGAACAGGTACATGAATTGAAATGAAAGGCCTTTTTTTCGTGGTTTATCACATTAAGGCAATATATTGATTCAATACACCAGAAGAAATGAAAATAAACGTATACGCAAAATATTTACCTCCATAGTCGATGTCGACTGTAATTATTATACTGTATGTCTAAGGAATATTGGTGTATTCTTTTTATGAAACAAGATCTGATACTCTGCCTTAATAAAGACATGATTTATAAATTTAAAATATGTTTGACCTACAGTAGTTACACAACATTGAGCATGTTTTCATTCAAAGCAGGTACGGGTTACAGTCAGTTAACCTGTAAAGGCTTAAACACTAACACCATATTCTTGTTGTTTTTGTTTTTTTTTAATTACATTATTGTAAATGAAACACCAGCAAAAATTATTTAGAAATAGAAATAAAACTATCATTAGACAAAAATTTTCCAAGTCTCAATACTTTTTCAAAGACAAGATAGTTAGATTTTTATCGCTCTAGAATGCTTTTAGTCTCAGTGTTCTTAACGCACAATAGAAAGTTAAAAAAATTCACTAGAAGCTAAATTTAACAAGAACAAAAAAAAAATCTCAAATAATAGTTGTGGTTCAAATCTAAAGAGCGTCTTAAGATTCGACTTCTTTCTGGCAGATTTGAACTTATATCATGAAACGAATTATAAAAAGATTGTCATGATAAGGCTAAACTTAACTTTAATTGTAGCTTTAGTTGAAGGCCTTCTAAGAGATGCCTTTATACTGTTGCTTTATCTCTAGGAGCCCGACTCCGGCTAGCGTGAGAATTTCAGTGCCTCAGAGTCCTGAGCCGTTTTTCGTGGACGAAGACAGAATGGAATCGTTTTTTCTTTCATAACAGAGAGATTACAGGAAGGGGACACCTACTAAATTATAATTGAAATGCGTGGTCAGTTTTAACCCCTATGTGGTTGTCGTTTGCGATTTGAAGGAAGGGTTTGCTTAATTTGTTGTTGCTGAATTTACACTCATACGTGTTTCTAAGATTCTCATACTCATACGATTTTAAGTGTTTGTTTTTTGTTTGTTTGTTGGTTGGTTTTTTGGCATTTCATCGTTGCTATAGAATTAAGAGTAAATTTTAGAATTAAAATAAGAATAAATTAATTCAATATAAAACATTATTATCTACGAATCTCCTTCAATTATTTTTTTTTCAGAAGTGTATTTTCTTACTTATGAAATACTATGAAAACATATGATGATAAAAATAAAGTTCGGATTTTAAGTTCGAATTTTAGAATTAGTGTTTTTTTTTATTATTATTATTATTGCTTAAACCATTATATAGAGCATATGAAAATTATCATGAAGTCTTCAAAGAATGGGAATCTATTTTAGCTACAAAAACACTTGAAAATTCAAGCTTGTTTTTATTTTATAATTATTAATAAAATAATTTAAATTTATTTATTAAAGTAAAATTGGGTATGCTTTTATTTGCTTTTTAACTTACCCAAAATATTTTTACAAACTTTGTAGATGTAGTGCAATATTAAATAAAGTGTGGTGGCTCGAAAAGAATCTAATGAAAAGGTTAAAAAAATGTATCGTTATTATTTTGCCACTATAAAATTTAAAGCATCTCTACTACCAAATATCAACAGTAATTTAGAATGCAGTTTGTAAAATTCTTTTCCTTTCTTCATTATATATTTAAATCCTTTAAAAACTAATTCAGTAAAGATGATCGCGAAGAGTATCTTATTACAATTCCGACTTCTTTTGCTTCTTTAAAAAAAATTTATTTTTATATTAGCAGATAAAATACATAATTAGGGAGGAAGGGAGTGCCCTGGCGATATTTCACAGAAAAAAAAGTGTCGTTATTGATTCCTCATATGATCATTTTATTTATTCTCATAAAAAAATCTATTAAATAATCTTGTGGAATTTTTACAGCAATTCAAATTAGTTTCTGAATAAAAATTAACATTTTTTACTTAATTTCATAATTAAAACATAATAAATTTTATTCCAAACGGCAAGATTTTTGTATTTATATAAACTGAGAAGTTTTTGACAAATAAGATAATAAATATATTAAGAATATTTATACTTTTCACACGCATGTAGACATTCGTCAATCGGTTCATAATTTTTCAATTATTTTCACAGTTCATTCGAAATTGAAAATGAATGCATCAAATTTTACTTTATTTCTAAATTTTATACAGCAATTGATTTTAATTAACTGTACCTTATTTTTCTAAAATGTACTAATTGTAAATAGATGAAGAAAGAAACAATAATTGTCGAAAATTTTATTTAATACCTAATGGAGGTTTGGTAATCCAATAAATTTAGAGAAATCGATTTATAATTAAATAAGATATCAGAAAAAATCACGAGGAAACAAATTTCTAAAAAATATTTCAATAATCAGTGTCAATAAAAATAAGTAATGAAGAAGGAAATATATTTTTTAAATGATATAAATATTAAAAATTATGATATATTATGCATAAAAAATAGAAAAGCTTATGCTATCGTAATAAAATGCTTAAAAAATTCAACCATTGAATTAAGGTCTTCTTAACTGATAAATAATGTTTCATCTCCTTAGTAATATCGGAAGTGTCCTTTTCTTTCACACGTACAGCAAACTTGAAAAGCAGCTCATCAATCAATGGCAAGGTTAGTTCCCCCCCCCCCCTCCATAGCGAGGCGACGGGGCGATCTCGGGCGAGTTAGGGCTCATAGGGTCATATTATATAGATGATTACTTCATAAGGGACAGGGGAATGGGAAAGAAAGAAGAAAAATAGATCTTTAGAGTTCAATAATTGCTTTTATATGAGAGTAAAAGTGAAAAGGAAAAAAAAAAGTTTTAAATATTTAAAAAAAAACATAAAATAAATGCTCGTACACTAAGATAAATTTAAATCAGAAATAAATTACTAAATATTAATCTTGAAAAATATTTTATTTTATTTTATCTTATGTTATATTAATTTGAATGAAGATTTTGTAATTCCATTAAAACATGTGTTGTATAGGAAGAAATATATACCAGACATTTCAGATAGATATCAACATAAATTTTTGAAAAAAAATTCGTTGAGAAAAATAAATATAAATACTTTTTAATCGATTCGAATTCACTGCTTCAAAAGAAAGAGAGATAATCCTATTCTCAAAGCGTTGCTCTACAATTTTAAGTGGTTATTTTGTGGTCTTTATTAATAAGAAAAGCTAACAATCAATTGAAAAAAAAGTACAGTACACTCCTGAGTATCCGGTTCGCGATTATCCGGCTTCCGTAAAATCCGGCATAGTTTTCTTTTATAGTAATTAAATGAGGAAGGCAAGGTGTTCCGTCGGTAATACTGCTCAGGCATTGGAAGCGGTCGGCTGCTACGATCCTTCTAGATATCGTGTGCAAAATATTATTTCGTCAGTATGTAACAGACCTCTATTACAACTCCACAGTACGTGCAGTATTCGTAAATTGTTCTTGGGACAATCTTAATTTTTTTTAGTGTACTAAAGTGAAAATTTCAAAATGGGGGATAAACGAAAAAAATTGTGTATTGCATTTAAATTAGGCATTACAGAATATATGTTAAAATGAGAGCAGTTTATACCCATTTACTTACTTTTTCTCTAATAAATTTTTGAAACGTGCAGTGTAGTATATAAACATATACGTATAAACTACCAGTACAGAGCATTTTACACTGGTGTGCAAAACTTAAGCAGCAATGCAAATTTTAAGCAGATAGCCATGAAATTGCAGAAAAGGAGTTCTTGCGATCAGTAACAATGAACACGTAATTCAAGAGAAAGGTCATTCGTATGTAAATATCAGGAACAAAACGTCACAGGCGACATGAGAGTACGCAAAACACGTGCGGAAGGTGCGCGCAGCTCAACACTACAATAAAAGGAAGGACGGAGACGCAATTAAAGACATTCGCTGCAAGTGCACGTGAGTTAATTCGTGAAATATGGCTAGCAGAAACCACCTGGACGATTTCACACGTGGAAGAATGATCGGAAAGCTGGAGGAGGAGCGTAGTGTGACCAGTGTAGCTGAAGTGTTCGGAATCAACAAAAGTGTCGTTTCGCGCGCTTGGAAAGCCTTCCAAACCACAGGTACAGCTGTGAGAAAGGTTGGTGGTGGCCGCCCCAGGAAAACAACTGCAGTGGATGACCGACATATCGTCCTGCAGGCGAAAAGAACCCGAAACCAGTCAGCAAGCGCCATTGTTCAGCAACTGTATGCAGCAACGGGGCGACAAGTGTCGCGTTTTACTGTGTCCAGACGCCTTCACAAAGGTGCCCTATTCGCCCGCCGTCCTGAACGCTGCGTCCCTTTGACAGTTTCCCACCGGCGGCACCGTTTAGAGTGGTGCAGGGAGCACAAAAACTGGACATCTCATCAATGGAGTCGTGTCCTCTTTACAGATGAGAGTCGTTTTAGTGCCACAAGCGATTCCCAACGCCAGTTGATTTGGAGAGAGGTCGGGACACGGTTTCATCCCAGTAACATCACGGAAAGAGACCGTTTCGGTGGTCCTAGAGTTGTCGTCTGGGGAGGCATTATGATGAACGGGCGGACTGAGCTCCACGTTTTCGACAGAGGTTCTGTAACTGGAGATAGCTATTGTCAGGAGGTGATCCTTCCCCATGTGCGTCTGTTCCGAGGTGCCATTGGATCAGACTTCGTTTTTATGGATGACAATGCATGGCCACACAAGACTCATGCTGTTGAGGAGCTCCTGGAAAGTGAAGATATCACTCGAATGAATTGGCCGGCGTGCTCCCCTGATTTAAATCCAATAGAACATGTGTGGGATGCTTTGGGTAGACGCCTCGCGGCACGATTACATCCTCTTGGGAACACCTGACAACTTAAACAGATGCTGATTGACGAATGGGCACTCTTACCTCAAGAACTGTTGGACAATCTGGTGCTGAGTATGGGGAGACGGTGCGAAGCAACCATTGCAGTAAGGGGAGAGCATATCCCATACTAAGGAACATCTGCTTGCTGTTCTTCCTTTTGGATAGACAATCATGTGTAACGATACTATGAGTTCAATAAAGCCTTTTTTTGTTTGATTCCATACTGTATGCATTGTATTCATTTCTGCGCAACTATGCTTTCGTCATTCTTTCAGAACAAAATGCTGTATCTCATTTCTGAATTTCATGTCTCTCAAATGATTTCCCGTGAAGTTATGTCAAAAAACATACCTGTTGCTTAAGTTTTGAACACCAGTGTATTTTAACTCGACACGTTATCGACAACAGTTTCTATGATTCACCGGGCCACGTTCACATTCTATTAGGCTTGAGATAAATGGAAGGGTTAGTACTCATTAATTGAGGAAATACGTATTATAACAGTGAGTTTTATTATAATGGTGGGCAAAGAAATGAGTTCATAGAACTTCTGGTCTATCCAGTTTTTCTCCGGTTTGCAATTCTGCCACATTAGGCCGAATACTCGGGAGTAAAGTGCATTATTTTGTGGCAGTGGATTCTGGATAAAATTCGAAAAAATATTCGTGAACGTAACGGTGCGATGAAAAGGTGGTCAAGATAAGTTTTCGCTACTTTTTTCCTGATTTAAAACCACATAGAAGTCAATTGAAATTGCAGAACAAAATTCTATCATAGGAATTTTTTCGGAGACATAGAAGAGTACTTAAAACTCATTTTTTAAAAAACTATTTTCTTTTTTTCGAAAAAATTATGTAGATATCGATTAAAATTTTTTACCAGATATCCTCTTCTGTAACGTTAACACGTTAATGACGGCACCGAAAAATCTAATACTAAAAAGAAATTTAAGAAAAATTTATTCTTATTTACATTTTTTTAAAGTTTATTCATAGTTTAGAAAAGAGGCAAAGGAAAAGGCAACTTGTAAGGATGCAACTTTATATGGACTAACTCCATTGGAAATGTGGAAAGACCAGATAAGTGATATATCTTACAAGAAAGTGAGATATTCCGTTTGCTGGCAAATGATTTTAACCTGATAATGTTTATAGGCTGTTATATTACCTGTAAAATGATTGACGAAATTGCTCTAAATTTTGTTACAAAACTGCTATTCGGCTTCCCAGCATAGTTTGTTCCATCATCGGAAAGACTGTTTTAAAGTCATAGGTAATGGACGGAGTCCGTGTGGCGCGTCGGAGGTCCCAGATTTTGGCGACAAACTTGACTACCATTTGGCGACTTGGCGACTTTAGCGCCAAAATAGATAATACCCGAAACATCAAGAATTTTCTCGATCCGTCCAGTAGGAACCGAGATACGCCTCGAACGTTCCTGATTGGTTGAGAGGCTTCTAGCCCCGCCTCCTGAGACCTATAAAAGGGGCTGCAGCTGCCAGACAGAGTAGTCGGAGTCGTCGAAGTCCGAGTGGTCGAAGAAGAGTAGTCACAGTCGGAATCGACGGAGCAGAGTAGTCGGAAGCGACAGAGAAGAGTAGTCGGAATCGACGATGAAGAACTGGTCTTCCAGGGATTAGCAGAGCAGCGACGGAGTCAAGCTAGTGCTGAACTAAGCTGTGCGCTACTGTCTGCAGTAGATTCTTGTTGTATGCTGCGCGTCTCGGGTGAAGATAATCGTCTTCTATGCTGTATATAGTTGTCGTTTTTGTGCTGTCCTGTGAGTCTTCGTGTAAATAAACGTCGTTGTTTTTATTCTACTGCCGCCTGCTGATTGAGCGTTCTCCACACCATATCACTTCCACTATCCAAACGAACTCCCGGTAAAAATTCGTAACAATATTCTACATAGCGCAGAGTTACCAAATTAAGCATGCAGTTATTTTTGGGATAAGAACGAATTCTTCTCATCTTTAATTAGAAGGAAAATTTAATTAGACTTTTAGTTAATTAAAAATTAATTTTAATTTTAGCTATTTTTAAACAATTTAGAGTGTTTAATCGCAAAAAAAAAATCCTTTTTACACCACTTTTAAATGTAACGATTTGATAGAACAATGATAGAATTTTTTTAGCATGCATTTTTTTCTTTTAAATTAAAAAAAATTAATTAGTTTTAAATAATTTTTATACTAATACTTTATTTTAAACCAATATAATTTTTATACCAACTATGTACAAAAGTTTTAAAATCTCAATATATGTTTAATAACTTATATATTTCTTATATATATTGGTATGTAATTGATACATCGAATTCTTGTGTGACTAAGTAAAAATAAATGCATTTTTCAGTTTATTACTTACTAACGTTTTAGCAAATTTCAAAACGCTGAAAGTTTATATAAATATTATAGTATTTTCTATTTTGACGCTCTTTCTGTAAATTGCATAATGCGTAAAAATTCATGGAATGTGACGGCATATAAAATTAAACTGCGTTTAGACAGACAATATAGGTTTGAATCTCCTTTAATTTTTCTCAAAAAATAGCTATCTAGAAATAAATGGGGATATCTTTAAATATTCTTTTTAAACACTAGCCACCTTTGTTGATCATTCGATTCGCCGGGATTAAAAGTTGTTAAAAATGTCAATTAAATATTTTCTTAGTTATTCAATTAAATATTCGTTCTTCTAAAATAACTCTGTCTTAATGGCTTCCTCGGTAAGTTATTTTTAACAAATTTTAAACCATTTTAAAAGCCTTATAATAGCCTGTTCATTGTACTATGTATATTTCTAATTTTCTGTCTACATCTCCAAATATCTATCATAGGGTATAATAATAGTTATTTAGAAACGGGTGCACCCTAATTTTTTTTTACCAGTGAGTTTGATTCTTCATTTAAATTTTAACTGTGCAGATGAAACAAATTTTCAAAAATTTTATTAAATGCATAATATCGGAACCTACTCAGTACGGGAAGAGAGGATAAATATTCAAATTTTGATAATCAATAACGGAAAAATGTCAGAAGGAAATATGAATAGCAACAATGAAAACGATTTCAGTTTCACTTCAACACTGAAATATGTTATAGTAAAATTTGCTCAAAATATTTTATAAAAATTAACTATATATATATATATATATATATATAGCAAAAAAGTACTATTGAAATTTTTTTTAGTCAGATTTCTATAGGAAGTCTACCTATTGCAATGGTTCTCATGACAAAACATAATTTCTCTCTCTCTATATATATATATATATTAGCGTTCTTGTGAAAAGGATAACTAGAGTTATTTTGTTTGGATTTTAACTGGCTTCGAATATGTAGACATAAATGTAAAAATCTCGAACGAGTTTGTAAATGGTCCATCTAGCTCAAAGGAGGTGGAAATGACAATGGTGGGGGTTGAAATTTTCTTTTCACTATAACTTTCTTAATATTGAAGATAGAAAAATAAACCCAATTAGCCAAATTAGCGCCTCAATAAGACGAGCAACTTTTGTATTTAAATTTTTTCGATAACCGTAATAAGTTAGGGGCTGAAAAGTGATTTTAAAGCCCTAATTTTGACTTTTTCCCAGTTTGCCGAGAGGTATTCTTTTTTTTTTTTTAAATTTTGAGATGACGCCAAAATTATTTTTGTGCTATTATGCTTTTGGAAATTAAGGTAAGAAAGCGTCTAATGTTTAATTAATTAAAATCTCAAGGCAAAATTGCACTGAATTATACATTCCCCTCTTCCAAAGTCTATAAATGCCAAGTAGTAGCTTTAACTAAACTAAACGGTCAGTAGAAAGATCCCCCTCCCCCACACAATCTTTATTAGTAGTGACAGAGATGCATGCTTCTAAAAACAGAGGATAATTTTTTCCCGTTTTTTTAAATGTTTATGATACTTAAATCACGATAATTTTTTTTTTATAAATCTTCTACTACTGGTCGAGGCGGAACGAATTCTGGAAATCCAAAATCCATAACTTTTGTGTCTTCAAATAATTGATCGATGTTCCCTCTGGAGCAATTCTTGCAAACTTCTCCTGCTATTGCAATAGATTCATAGCTTTCATCTGAATCGGAACTACTACCATCTTCCTCGTCTTTCTTTTTGCGCTTTTTCTTTTTCGAATCTTTATTATTTTTATTTTTGTCCTGATTGTTTTCTACTTTCTTATTGGAGCATGATTTCTTTGTGTTTACTTTTCTACTTGTTGGTCTTTTATTTTTTGCATTCTTTTTCGAATTGCCTCTATTCTTATTTCTCTTATTTTGGCGACGAGATATCGATTGTTCATCAGTTTTGCCATTTTCTTGTATTTTATTTGTTAAAAGATTCTTCATTGTCCATTCAACTGTTCGGTTCCCTACAAATGAGAAAGGAGCAAAAAATTGTGATGTTTTATATGGAAAAAATGACACAGTTTTTTTTAATAAAATTTTAAATATAAAAATAGATCGCAGAATTGGTCGACCAAGTACCTTTAGAGATATGACACACTTGCTCGAACATTTGTCGAAGAATATTGGGAATTGCAAAATCTTTCAACCACACCAATAACGACTTCACCCATACCTTCATTTGAAAGTGAGGAGGAAGTCCATCCACTCTTTAGCAATACATTCCATCTCTTCAAATTCAGCAATTATATTTTTATATCCATTCTTCGACATAAGCCTTTTTCGCGTGCTTTTCAAACATCGATATTCTAGCAAAGCAGCCAAACCATTACTGCAGTGCTGATAAAGCAACATGAGTAGAGCTCGATCTTTCTTTTCCAAAGACACAGTGAGGAATGGTTTTATGACATAAATTATTGGCATTTTTAAACGTTCTACATTAGAAAACAACAACGACGTTTATTTAACGCGAAGACACTAATATAAAGACAACAATTATGTACAGCCTACACGAACACACAGCAGCACACTACAACAGACAGTAACCCACTAGTAGAAATTCGGTAGTAACGCACAAAGCAAATGCAGCAGGAGAGCATACCTTCGGAGCTTCGCTCTACGGTCTCTCCAAACGGCTGAAATTCTCCATCTCTTCACTTTATCTGTATCCAACTGCCGACTCACTACTACACGACTGGCTACTCCACGTACGACTCGACGCTGCTTCTACAATAAACGCCAGGACTCGGCAGAGTTCAGTCCAGCACTCGCTTGAGCTCCATACAACGCTGGACTATTTCGCCGTTGTTTCGTTATCCGCTTGATGACTCGTTACTTGTCTACGATTCATGGCAGCGTGAGACTGCTGGCCTTTCATAGTTCCCTAGAGGCGAGGCGAGAAGGTTCGGGACGAATCAGGTGTATCTCGATTCCTATTAGCTGGATTTCAAAAATTCTCGAAGTTTCCAGTATTATCTATTTTGTCGCCAAGCTCTGGGTTTATTCTCTCGGCCCCGACGATTATCCATTACAGATGATTGTAAATCGATCTTTCCGGTGATAGAACTAACTATTGCTGGGATGCAGCATTACAGGTTTGTATATTATATAATTTTTTTTTCTTCCTACGGCTGATATAAGGCATAAAAACAGGCTCTACATAGGTCTGAGTAGGGTCACTTTATTTATAATCAACTTAGATTATTTTTACTTTGTCGAAAAAAATAGCATTAGAAATATGCGTTAACTATTCATATTGTCAAATATGCTGACATTATAAATTCCCTAAGTCAAAAGTCAAGTCTAAGTCTAAGTCAAGATGTTTGACAAAGTAAGAAATATAATGAATATGGTTGCAAGATCATACGAAGTAATCGTCAAAATATTTTCCTACCTTTAAGAGTGAGGTTTTTGTTCCTTTTTGTAATGAGTAGCATTATTTAAAAGCAATTGTGTAATAGGAAACAAAACAATCGTCAAAATAAACATTCTGAGATATTACTATTTTCCAAAAAAATTTTAAGTATTGTTTTTTCCAAAATTAACTACTACATTATAAATAGTTTGTATACAGCAGTATGATAATCTATAATTTATAATGAAATTACTCCATGAATAAAATAATTAAAGCATCTATAAATTTGAAATATATTTACTTTTGATCTTCTTCAAATTTCTTTTCTTTTCGGATTGCTCCATTTTTGTGATCGTTGCTATTTCATTTCAAATTTTGTTTTCCTTGACCTCGTAAGTTTGTTTAATATTTATGAATTTTTCGTACCATTTTCATGTATCAGTAAAACAAAATTTTCATAAAAAGTTTCAAAACATGATTGAAAATTGAATTATTTTCCTTAAGTGTCAGTGCTGCCAATTATGCATAATATGTTTAGTCTTATAAATAGTTTTTTTTATCTCTCACATAATTTCTTTTTGTTTTACTCTCAGCATTTAATATTTATAGAAAAAAGAAGCTTACTAACCTATTTCAAACACGTTCTTTAACAATAAATGCATTAGATTAAACCACGTTTTTTTTTTCCCTCGTTCCAGTTTTAAGTGGATATGATATTGCTTTGTGGTATGTTTTCAAGAAATTTCATCCATTCTTAAAGCTTCGATTTGTTTTCTTAACACGTTTCAAATTAACCTGACTCTATTTAAACCAAATACACATTGCTTTACGAGCAAGCATAACAACGCTTTATCTTCACTGTGCTTTGTCCTTTCATTAACAAACATATAAATACTTTATTTTGCTATCATTGTAAGTGAATTTACGCCAGCCCATGCCATGTATAATCGACGTCGTTTTGCAACTGTTTCGTGAGCACCTTTATGCAAATGACTTTTGGTTAACATTTGAAATGAAGTTTTATTGACATAAAAATAATATGAAAAATAAACACCTTTTTGACTTGATGCCATCGCGTGCCTCATGACCTTGCACATAGTGATGATGCAGGCTTGCCTTTATTCCACAAATTTAAACTCAAAATACAATCATTAAGATTTCGTTATTGTTACTCATCTTAGACTTTCCAAGAGTTTTATCTAATACTAATTGCCTTTGTCAACCAGTTTGTAATTGCCTTTTTGAGATATTAAATATTAATGTGGAATGTATATATATTTTTTAAAAAAATTTCATTTTGTTGATTAATAAGATTGAAAAGATATGCATTTAATTGAATCAGACAGATGCATACAAATTAAAAAAGGGTAAAAATAATGGAAGTGAAAATACTATTTTGGAATTAATTTCCAAAGAAATTATATTTTAATCTTAATTTTAACATGGCATAAAATGTAACTGAATGTTTTGTTGCCCGACATTTCATAAAAAAAAAAATAACAAATTCTGCATTACATAAAAATATTACTAAAAACAAAGAAAAGCATTGTCCAGAAATGAAATTGATATCATGAAACAGTTAATTTTTTTAATGGTCCTCAGTTTTTATAGGTAAGTAGTGATTACACAACTGGCAATAGTTAAGCTTATTTTTCACAGATTAAACTTTGAGGCCACTTAATTTCTTTTGCAGCTTCTTTTCTCTGAGTTTTTAGTAAACCATACATCCAGAGCATTTCATATAATACTTTTTAATTTCATTAATTAACGTATCGCTGAATTATGAACAGCTGTGGGAATAAATAAAGTAGTCTGAAACGTTCTTATAATGATTAGTTTACATTTGACTGTTCCCATTCGATAATGTAAAATAAGAGCGATTTCTATGACACGTACGTTAGCGCTTTTTATAGATATATAAATTCTCACCTTTCTATGATATACCCCAACCTCACACTTTCAAGTAGGCTGCAGGGTATATATATATATATATTGTTACAAACCTGTAATTTTGCTTCCCAGTACGACTAGTGTCATCGTAAGAAAGACAGGGTGTACGATCTGTCCTGTGCGTGCTAAGCGTCAATGAACTCTGAGCTTGTCGACTTTGGCGACAAAATGGATCATACTGGAAATTTCGTAACATTTGGTGTCAGAAGTGGAATAGTGGTCAACAGTGCATGGTGCTGACGAGATCTCAGGCTACGATGGCTGATAGCAGTAATGGTGAGTTACTGGCTATGTTGGCTGAGATGAAAAATTTATGGAAGCTGAACAAGAGGAGATGAAGAAATCTATGGCAGCTGGACAAGAGATGAAGACAAGATGAGATGAAGCAAGGGCAAGAAAGAATGGAGCAGGAGATGTGATCCGGACAAGAGAGAATGGAGGAGATGAAAGCCGGATTGGAGAAAGAGATGCGTTCCGTTCAAGAAAGAATGGAGCAGATGACAGCCGGATTGGAGAAGAAATTGGAATCCGGACTAAAGAAACTTTTGGAAGAAATGAAAGCCAGCAGGAGTGAATTACAGAAAGACCTTTCGTCGATGAAAAAAGCTTTAGAAGATCAAGTTAATAAAATTGAAGGCGTCCAAGTTATCACAGAAGAAATTGAAGGAAGCAGCGAGAGCCAAGGGGAAGAAAAGACTGAAGTTCGAATGGAGACCGGAAATGAGCTTAGCTATCCGGAGGATGAATCGAAGTTTAATAAGGAGAGGCATGAACAGGGAAAATGTCAAATAATTGCGGAACTGAAACAGTCTTCTGCGAATGAGTCTCCTGAAGTAGAATCGAAAGTGCAGGCGCTTGGGGATGGAGAAGATGGACTTTCTTCTGCCGGGTCTGTTGGTGGCGACCCGTGCTCGATGCCTATGGATGCAAGAGTTAATGCGACCCTGTTTGGATTGGAGTTGTCCCAAAGATTAAAGGGACTACCTCTCTGCAAGCCTCTTGGCATCTCCTTGCATAGTGACACGGAAGAAGATTACGTGGCTGGAATCGCTGATCCCTGTAGTCACGGTGTCAATTTCCTCCAAGAATTCGGATTTGCTGTGGATTTTTCGAGAAGTGTGATGCAAATAGAAGCCGATGAATCTCCTGTATATCCGGTCAAGTGGTGTCGTTGCAGAGAAGTCCTTCCCGTAAAGGCAGATGTCCTCTTCAGAAGATCCAGTGTGGAGAGCTGCGGACAATTATCAAGTGTCGAGAATGAGCCGGGAATAGGCGGAGATATTCCCGCGGAAGCTTTGACGATGAAGGCGAATACCTGGCTTTCGAGTGAACTCCAGAAGGCATTGTTGGACTATCCCGATATTTGGTTGGTTCGATGGAGGAAGTTCAAAATAACCAACCGACCAACATGGCAGGAATTCGTTGAGGAGACCATACGAAGTGATTTCGTGACCATACAATGTTTGGCTCCATGGGATACCTTGCATTTTAAGAAGAGGAATCAAGTCTGGGTGTACAACCCGAAACGACGAAGAGGTCAGAGTCAAAATCATTGAGAAGGTTCGGATGGATCTTTAGTCACCGCCAAATTAGTAAAACGATGTCATCTTCGAAAGACCGGAAGTCGCCTAAAGCATCATCATCACATCATTCGGAAGCCTACGCCAGCTGTTGGATTGAAATAGGACTGCCGGGACGTCAGTCTTTGAAGAGGGAAGCAATGTTACAAACCTGTAATTTTGCTTCCCAGTACGACTAGTGTCATCGTAAGAAAGACAGGATGTACAATCTGTCCTGTGCGTGCTAAGCGTCAATGAACTCAAAGCTTGGCGACTAACTTGGCGACAAAATGGGTCATACTGGAAATTTCGTAACAATATATCTGTTATAGGCTTTATAATAAGGGAATTGGTCGATCAGATTAAGGTTTTTTTTATTTATGATGTCTTACTCTACATTTCCTCATAATTCAAATTTTAAAATATAATTATTTTGTGATTTATTATTCTTTTTTAATAATGTTGAATTCCTATCAGATTTCTTAACAATTATTTACATATCACAAATTGTATTTGGGGGAGGATACCATTAGGACACTAGAAAAGCAATTTTATTCGAGCAAATATAAAACAATTATTCACTATTTCTAAAGGAAATTAACTGTCCAAGTTCATTTCAACATTTTGTATTAAACAATCACAATGGTATACAACTAAAAATATGTTAATAAAAAATTACAAAGAGAGAGGGAGAGAGAAAAGGGAATGTCGTGCCCAGCTTTGGACAATCTCAAATAATGAAATTGCGGTTCTTGAAGGAGGTCTTTAAGGCATATCTTCATTAATCCTCACATTTCTAGATAACCAAAACGATTAAAAACATTTGAAACTGATTTCAGGAATGATGGATAAATATAATCAAGCGATCTGAGAGATCGCCCGCACCAAAAGAAGGGCTAACCCCAACCAGTTGTCACTTCTTTTAATCTTGATTCTCGAAAAATTTAAAGGTTAAACAATAAAAATAATTTCACTTCCAACAGTTTTCTTATGTTGAGTACGAGCATCATCATTTGCGTACCATAGAATCTTTAATTGGTTCAGTTAAAAATTGCTTGGATTTTAAAGGATATATTTTACAAGATGGATTTAGAATTTCACCACTACAGAGCTTTACTTTCATAATATTATTAATCAGTAATACTGTTTCCCGGGGCAGTTATTCTGGTAGTAAGAAAGAGCATTTTATAGATATTTTACATTTATAGATACGCTAAATCAATGAATAGTAGTTTTTACGACAAAAATGTTCTCCAAAGTACAGGAATTAAAAGAGTATTTCTATTAGAACTCGAGATTTAGCGATTCTTTTAGATTTCCGATGCCCTGTCGGTGAACTTTTATAAAATGAGAGGTTATGCGAAGGATATCACTTGAGTGCATTTTGCCTTTAAAGTGCTGATCTTGGAGCGAGCTCTAGAACTGCAATCTGAACGATATCGCGCAGCATAGTTTCTTAATTAGCGATTTGCTGTTTGCGTGTGCGTTAATTTCTGCAAATGCTGTCTCTCAGAGTTTCGGTTTTTTTTTTTTGCTACCAGTGTTCTTTTCTTGTGGAGCAAAACGGTATTATCTTGTATCTATCACTCTAGAGAGCACTTCAGAAATGGGGATGAGAAGTTTCTGGTGGTTAGTTTTCACCGCCCTGGTGGGTACGAAAGCGTTGTGCGTTTGGCTACCTCCTATCGTTGATGGGACTTGTCTCCTGCTGGAGGAGATGTGCCATAGTCGGTGATGACCCTTAGAACTTAAGTACAATTCTTGACAATGTTATTCCGGTCATTCAGATTTATCCGGCGCGAAGTAATCTTTCGTAGAGATGCATAATCCACGATTTTTTGAATAACAAATAATATTGCTATTGTTATTTTTAAATATGTGTTCCAAATATCTGTTATTTCAATCATATTATTAATTAAAAATTATTACTTAATATTAAATATGAAATTTATTAATTGTAATTAATACTTAATTTACTAATTTAAATAACGTGTGATTGAATTAATTTATCTGTTTCAACTTCTTAATTTTTTTTTCCTCAAAACTATTTATTTAATTTTTTATTGGAGTGAACCATTTTCTGGAACAGGTGAATTAAAAATACATGTAATTTCTTTTAAAATGTTTAGTTCTATATTCTACCAATAGATGGCGCCAGCTGTAAACAGAATATATGTAATCAAAGTCAATCATGTCACGAGAAATTAAAAATGATCTGTATGTAGGGATGACGAATATTTTAAGAGCGGTTAATACGTAACCAATATCAAAAAGTCTCAAATACAAGTGATCAATACTTTTCAAAGAGGAGTGTGATTCAAATCCTTGATACGATCTTACTGGTGATATTTCGATTACAGGTTTGGATCACGATAGAAAGCAACAATCGATACGATATCACTGAAATTTGCCTGAGCGGTGACTTCACTGGAAAGTAACAATCGATACGATCTATCCAATGGAAGCTCACGAAAGAAATCTGTGAATGGATTGAAAAGTAAACGAACCGGTTATTGAAATTATCGTATCATTGAATTGCATATCACTGAAATTTATCGGAGCGGTGATCAGGGGTGTTTGTGGGACCCCAAAAAATCCCCTGAAACTTTTATGGACTTACTACCGACATTTTGGAGTTTCGAGAAGGGGGGGGGGGAGAAATGAAAAATTACAATTATGAATGACCTAATTATAAAAGTTCAATGAATTACTTTTTTTGCAAAATTAATAACCATAAATTTTCAAACATATAAACTACTACATTTTATGTAAATATTTTAAATTACCTGAATTAATTCTTTAAAAAAAATTATCTAATTTTTGCTGCTTTTTTTTATTTTCTGATGTTTGTGGGCTTGTCTTTCTTTTGTGGTGAACTTCATAATTGCAGGAAGGTTGACTTTTATTTTCCTCATTTACAGTTGAAGAAATTTCCTCGAGAACTGCACATGCAGAGGTAGAAGCAGTTTGCTTTTCTGCCAATGTAGAAGGTTTTTCAGACTTCTATAGGTGACTCATCTGAAATACATGTTTTTAAGTCCTCTTGATATGTTTTCCAACTTCTGTTCATATTCAGCAAGAGATCTTTGTGAATTGGATCAGTCATTGGATTTTTTGAGTCATATTTTTCACATGAGGTTTCTTCAGAAGCCATTAAATCATATTTAATAGTCTGCACTGCATCTAGGGAATCAATCTTAAAAGAGGTTCTATAGTCAGTGACAAGTGTATCCATTAAGTTGAATGCACTTTCCACTAATAGGCCATGGAAGCAGCTAAGGCAGGCTTTGACCAATTTAGCCAATGTAGGATACTTATAATCATTTGTGAAATCATCTTTTAAATTAAAAACTTTAGACCAATATTTATCAATTGTACACTTGACTTGATTTCCACTTTCATCAGATGCGTAGAGCATTTCTTTGGTGATATCAATATCACTCTGGTATAATCTTATTTCAGCTTCTACTTTTGACTTTTTATTATCACTAAAAATATGGGACATAAAAGATGATAATTTTTCAAAAGCTAATATTGTACTGGTTTTACCTCTTAGCTCTGGATCTAATGCTGTAAAACTAATTAGATATGAATTTTTAAGGGGTAATTTCTGTTTCATATGCGAAAAATATACGAAAAATCCCCCTTCTCTACTTATTGGCGCCACGCCAGGAGATACAAGACCTTTGAACCCAGAGTCACGTGATCGCACATCTGGTCGAACGAAGTCTCTCCTTTTTTTTTTCTGCCGCGCCTACTTGCCGAAAAGAATCCAGAAGAGAATGTCCGAGAACTGGGGGAATGAGTCATAACTCGCAATAAGGAAAGAACAAAAAAGAAGTTTCCCCCTTTTCACGCATTATCACTGCCTTTGGAGAAAGAACGGAAAAGTTTTCACCACACACACTGACCTTGCGTTTTCTGCTTTCAAAGCAAACAAAATTACCCAGATCAAAATAAATAATTCATTATTATTCCTACTTCCTTTTGAACGACGATCCCCGGAATTTCCGGGTATCGAAGTTCAAAATCCCCGGAATTCCGGGGAAACCCCGGAATTCCGGGGATTTTGAACTTCGATACCCGAAAATTCGGGGGACCGTGGTTCAAAAGGAACTAGGAATATTAATGATTTATTTCTTTGGTTTTTTTTATTTTTTTTGTCTCTCATACTTCTTTCTAAATTCATTAATTTAAAGTGAGAAATAATAAAAAAGTGCACAAATAAATGAGCAAAATTTAGAAAAAAATTTGTAGTCCATTTCTCTGACATATATATGTATTTGTATTTTTATTAAATGAATCTAGAATAATAAGCTTTTCTAGTCTTTTCTTTCTTTTAATACTTATTCTTGCCATTTTGAGCTTTGAATCATTCTACAACTGTTTCAAAACCAAATTCAAATTCTGTCACAAAGGTATACTTTTCATCTTCCAGATTTTGTTTAAATAAATGTCAGAGAAGAATTGTGTACATAGAGAACATATAAAGTAAGCATATATAAATGAAAACATAGACAACCAACTGCCTAAGATGCAAACTGAATATATTGAAAATAGTTATGATTCTTTACCAATTGTTTTAAGAAATAAGTAATACAGAAAAATAAATAGCAGAAACACACAGTTAAAAAGAAATGGACCTCAGAATGATATGTGTAAATTTCATGTCGTAAATGTTTAGTAATGTAAAATTATTTAGTTAAGGAACTCATTAAGACATTTTCACAAAATATTTAATTTATAGCACTTTTACTTTTTACTTACCCTTAATTCCAGCTAGTAGATATAAAATTTATCTAATCTTATTATTTCATCGAAGCTTGTTTTTTATTTATCTATTTTTATTTTTTATAAATTCTGTTGTATGATTTTGTATGGTATTTCTAAAGAAAGAAAAAATGCCTTAATCCACTAAATCATTAAGCATGCTTTTTTTCATTATTTACACTTCTCTGCAAATAGCTAATTTATATTAATTTTTCTAAAAAATGTCTACATAAAATTTCCTTACATTTCAAAACTCACTATTACAAAATAATGCTTTATGCATTTTAAAATTCACTGGTTAAAATTAAATTAAATCAAATCAAATAATACACAAAATAAAATTAATGCACATTATGATGGTTTCAAATGCCATTCCTTTCTCTTCTTCCTTTTCAAATGTCTACAAATGCTTTTATTCAATAAAGAGGACACAAATCCTTTTTAAAAATTATTAGTAAAATATATGATGAAAAAAGTTAATTTTTAACATGCATATTGATTAGAAAATCTTGAGATTTATAATTATTATCAAACATAAAAAAGGAATTTCAGTGAAACAATATAAGTGTGAGAAATTCCTTGCAAATTAAAAACTTAAAAATCTACTTCGTGGAGGGGGGGAGGCAACTTTTTATGGTGTACAATAATTTAAGAAGTGTAATTTTTTTAAATCAAATTTCAAGCAATGGAGTCATGTTTGAAAATAACTGATGAATGAAATCTTTATTTAAATTCCTTTGTAATACAACATTTTTTATTCATTTCAGTTAGTTACAGAAACAATTAAAAATAACACTGAACAACTTGCAATTTAATTAATAAAACTATATTATTAATAGGCAATAGTTTTATAATACTACTTAATATACGACTTAAGGAATATCACCAAATCTTTTGAGAAATGACAATGTTATCAAAATCACAATCTCATCTTTTATATAAGGAAAAGTTATTATATATTTATAATTTTATTAAAAATTATTTTAATACATAAGCTATAGACTAAAGGAAGAACTTTATTTCTATTTGAAGGACCAATGATTTTGTTTAAAAAAATACCAATGTAAAATGGTGAAGAATTTTTATCAGCAATTCACTTGAAATAATTTGTTTAAAATTTGCCAGAACTTTATCTGGATATTTGAAAAGGCCACTTTAATTCATAAGTATAACTTATAATACAAATCTTTTTGCACATACACATATTTATTATTTATAAAATGAATATAAGTATAGATGTTCTATTCAATATGAAATATTTGTTTCAAGGCAACATAGATCATTAGCCAATTTAATCACAAATAAGAAATGACTTGAAATGAATTCTATAATATTTTAAAATTAAACAGAGAATTAGTCAATAAAAGAATAAATAGGAAACCTGTCTAAAATACTAAGAATTATTATAGTACAAACTCTTCATTTGAAGTGTTAAAAAATTAATCTTATACATTAATTTTCTTAATCTACTTAAAGAAATTAATATAAGAAACAAAAAGAAAGTGGAAAATTTATTTCTATTCTGATTTAATATCACAAGTACTATTCTACACAAATCATAAATACTGTGATGTTATTTTCAAATATCTCTAAATGCAGTAATTTTCTTTTATGTATAGTATACAATTTCTTTTTTGATATTTGTTCAAGTGATTATTTAGCAAGACAGTTTATAAAGGTGCTATATTTAATATAACAAACATATTTCAATAACATTCATAATAATAAAATATAACCATATAAAAATACTAAAAAGAAATATAATATTCAATCATCATTTCTAATATCAAATTTTTAAAAATTTTCAAAGCACCAAGAAAAAAGCTAAATGCTCAATATCTGAATGCACTGTCAACTGAATTTCATGAAAAAAGATCCCCTATTTAAAAAATCTATTTTAATAATATTATATCTACACACTAACAGTATCATGAAGCAAACATAAAAAATAATAAAAAAACTTTAAAAGTAATAAACAGTGCAGGATGTTTCTACAAATTTTAGTTAATTCTTTTAAAGATTGGTATGAAACAAGAATTACTATTTCTATATTCTATTGTCCAATACATATTTCAAGAGAATTATGAATATTTAGAAATTACAGCAATTATTTTCTCTTTTTTTATGTTTAATTTCTTTTTCTGTTTTAAGAATTTTAAAATTAAAAAATTTAAAATATAATTCTGTGAACTCTTAAAAAATTCAATAATTCTGTTTCTTAGCACTAATTAAAATTATTAGCTAATTATATCTAAATTAAATACTAAGAATTATATGAATATTAATTCAGATAAAATAACAAATGTGCATAAAACAATGTGTTTGTCAAAAGGAGGTTAACAGAATTAAAAAAAGTGAACTGTTTGTAAAAAAATTCATAAATTAAATAACTCTTTAAGAAAGGCACAAATTTAATGGAAAAATTTTAAATTACTACACAGTATTAAATATTACTTAAATAATAATTGTAATTGTTTTCTTAAAACCTTCTTGAAAGCCAGGAATACAATAGCTTTCAATACTTATTCTGACCTTACTGCTGTTTATCTTCGCTAAAATTTCAAAAAATGCCATACACAGCATGGAAATAACCTTTAAAATGCTTGTTACAAGATTGAAAGTATGAGGGAAAAAACATTTTCGTCTCATTTCACACTTATCTGGAAAAACAATAATTTAATAATACAAATCCCGCTCTTTGACTTCCCTCTATATTGTAAATAAACACGTAATTTTCTAACCAATCACAATACAGTAAGCAACAAACCACATCGACGGAAAAAGAAAGCCTATGATTGGACTCAAAAAGGTTGACATACAGAGAGTCGATTTCTAGATTGTGGTTCGTTCCTAAGAGATGCCTTTATACTGTTGCTTTATCTCTAGGAGCCCGACTC
>JAPMOR010029040.1:399895-439710 GCA_026543865.1 Argiope aurantia
ATATTTATCAATTGTACACTTGACTTGATTTCCACTTTCATCAGATGTGTAGAGCATTTCTTTGGTGATATCAATATCACTCTGGTATAACCTTATTTCAGCTTCTACTTTTGACTTTTCATTATCACTAAAAATATGGGGCATAAAAGATGATAATTTTTCAAAAGCTAATATTGTACTGGTTTTACCTCTTAGCTCTGGATCTAATGCTGCAAAACTAATTAGATATGAATTTTTAAGGGGTAATTTCTGTTTCATATGCGAAAAATATACGAAAAATCCCCCTTCTCTACTTATTGGCGCCACGCCAGGAGATATAAGACCTTTGAACCCAGAGTCACGTGATCGCACATCTGGTCGAACGAAGTCTCTCCCTTTTTTTTCTGCCGCTCCTACTTGCCGAAAAGAATCCAGAAGAGAATGTCCGAGAATCGGAGGAATGAGTCATAACTCGCAATAAGGAAAGAACAAAAAAGAAGTTTTTTCCCCCTTTTTACGCATTATCACTGCCTTTGGAGAAAGAAAGGAAAAGTTTTCACCACACACACTGACCTTGCGTTTTCTGCTTTCAAAGCAAACAAAATTACTCAGATCAAAATAAATAATTCATTATTATTCCTACTTCCTTTCGAACGACGATCCCCGGAATTTCCGGGTATCGAAATTCAAAATCCCCGGAATTCCGGGGTTTCTCCGGAGCACAAACACCCCTAGGTGATTTCACAGGAAGGTGCGAAGTCACCGCTCCACTTTACTGGAGTGACTTCCGATATTCGCATACGATGACGCACTATTCCATACAGATCATTTTTAATTGCTCGTGACATGATTGACTTTGATTACATATAGTCTGTTTACTGCTGGCGCCATCTATTGGTAGAATATAGAATTAAAGTAAACATTTTAAAGAAATTACATATATTTTTAATTCACCTGTTCCAGAAAATGGTTCACTCCAATAAAGAAATTAAATCAATGACCAGTCCGTTCACTTTTCAATCCATTCACAGATTTCTTTCGAGAGCTTCCATTGGACAGATCGTATCGATTGTTACTTTCCAGTGAAGTCACCGCTCCGGCAAATTTCAGTGATATCGTATCGATTGTTACTTTCTATCGTGATCCAAACCTGTAATCGAAATATATAAAACCAGTAAGATCGTATCAAGGATTTGAATCACACTCCTCTTTGAAAAGTATTGATCACTGGTATTTGTGACTTTTTGATATTGGTTACTTAATAACCGCTCGTAAAATATTCGTCATCCCTAATCTTTCGTGTTTTTCCTATATCGGCCATAGTACCAAAAAAATATTGTGCAATATTGTATGACATTGATCAATATTCACAATATTGTTTAATATCATATAATATCGCACAATATTATACCAGGGGAGTTTATTGGACTTCTCACCGCACACTCATTGGGAGGATTTTTCATAACATTATTATCGTTGTTTGGGTGCACTTCAATATTTTAATAATCATTGGCCAACAGATCTATCTAGCACTTTTTGGTATTTTTTTTTTTTGTCTCGTTCATCCAAATCTGACATTTCCAGTGCTTTTACATTTAGTAAGAATACAGCAGATATGAGATATACAAGGTGCTGTGAAACTGGGATAAACAATTTAGTTAAGTTACATTTATGTGCCATATTTTGTAATGCGAAGAATGCATTTTTCCACCTCTTCATTCATTAAACCTAAAAATAATTAATTATCACAATGTTTTTAAACACTGTTTGAGTTTTACATTTTGCAGAGTAAAGAGCAAAGATTTTCTTTACTTTTTTCACAGTAATAATTTTACCATAAATGGCACAAATTCAATATTTCCGAAAAAATCATGAAGATTTCTTTCTTCTATAAATGCTTCTTGACATAAATACATTATATTATCAGTAATTAATATACGCAAATTCATGGTGCCATTCAAATAAAAAAAATCAAATAGAAAGAATGAACATACACTAATAGTGTATGTTCAAAGTAAGAATATTCACACAAGTTCTGAAAAAAAAAAAAAAAAAACCCAAAAAAATTTGGAATTTAAACCTTTAATTAAAAAAATTAAAATATAATTTTTTTTTTGTTATTAGGCCTAAATTAAAATGTAGAATACTAAAATATGATTGTATATTGGTGTAAACAAAAAATATTTAAAATATATTAAATATTTAAAAGTTTTAAAATGTAGAAGAACGCTTGAAGCGCGTAACGGCCACTTTACAGAAGTTTCACATGAACGCGCTACAGACGACAAACAGGTTAAAAATAAATAAATAAAGAGACAATAATTAAAGACATTAAAATATCTCTGTTGTTTTTATGAAATATCCTTGATTTAACTTTACTTTTTTTTACAGAATTACTCAGAATGGATGACCTCACATATGGAATTTTCACTGTGTCTATGAGCATAATAAAATTTATCGATTAAATTTATGAAGAGTTATCAAAGAACTGCAAACAACATACTAACAAGAAAATATTTATTCAATGAATTTAAATACAAGGTGCACATTTAGTACACTGTGTAAACAGACAAACAGGTGTGAAACAAACCCATTGTCATCAATATGATATTGTAAGAAATGTCAATCTTAATTTCACATCAAAAAATAATGTGAGTAAATAAATTTAGAGAAAAAAATTAAAAAATAATGCAAAGTTAAGAGATACATTATATGCCTTTGAAGAAAAGTGCTCTCTATCTAGACCTAGAAATCTGTCTGGAATAGAATTATAAAACTTTGGTGTAACCAAATTATAAAGATTGTATTTTTCGCTTAAAGAAATTTTATCTTTGTATAGTATATATAATACATAAATTCACTCATTTTAGTGAATTTTATAAATAAACAAACTTTAAAAAAAAACCATGCTACCCATTTTAAATATAATAAATTCAAAACTTAATCTTAGACCATAGAGTAATGATGTAGAAATGAATTTAGTGACAAAAAGAAAGGTAAGAAAATCATACAAAGATGATGCAGAGACAGAGAAATATTAGATTTCTTTTACCAAAGCTTCAATTCGTTGAAGTATATATCTCTTATCTTGGCCTAAAACTGTAAGCTCGGTTTTTAAATTCTCCTCCATGTTTTCTAAGAAATCAAGATATTTTCGATAGTAGAAAATGGTTACACTAAAAAAGAAGATTTCATAGATTTTATTTGTAAAACATATTAAAAATTGTTTTGAAAGAAGTTTGTATAAGTTATTTATACAGCTACTATATAAGATATGAATTAAATATCTTGATAAAATGATACAATAGTATAAATTTTTTTTTTCTAATTGAAAAAATTTTAAAAATTTATTATAAATATTTGGCTAGATCACAATAGAACAAATACAACTATTGAAATTTCAATAATCAATTGAAATTTTGAGATATATAATTTAAGAATTAGAAAAACAATCTTATAATTACAGAAATAAATCATGTAACAATAAAATTTATTGCCCTACTATGATATTTATTAATAACTAGTGCACATTAATATAGAAATATTTTTCAAATGAATATTTCTAAGAATTTTGTTATCCAAAATCAGATTTAAATTCAAAATAGTTTTAGATTTTCTATATTAGTGCACACTATTCTTGTCTTTTCTCTGGAGAAAAGACAAGTATAATCCTTAAAACTCTCTATGGAATGACTTTTGCTACAAATATATGTGTTCCATAATTGCATACCATGACAGAAATATTTTTAATTATTCCTTCCCAACAACTTGATATCTAATGCATTTTAAACACACAATTAGGATTTATTGCATTTTTTTTTTTAGATTCATAACATTTTCATTTTTTTTTTTGTAGCAGCTACTATTTAATCTCAAGATTAGGGTAATAGATTTGTTTTAAAAATGAAATACAATAATTTTAAATGCAAAAACAATTTATATTTATTAATGATTAACTGTTCTATTTAAATAACTGTCCCTCTAAAGACTTAATAATCAAATAGCTTTTGTTATACACACTTTGAATTGTATATTTTCTTCAATAAAAATTATTATTAGAAATCTTTACCATCTTTAATAGTCTGTTAAAGAAGATAGCATGGAAAGAATTGCAACAAAAAATTTCAAACAATTCTACATTTTATCAATTGGCATTGAAATTGATTAAATTTGTATTATAATTTATCTTGGAAACCATTAAATAAGTTAATTCCAGAATGGTGGTTGGTAGCCGGGTAGCTTTGGAAATTAATCGGATGCTTACTAAATAAGTAAAAAGAGTAGATTCCATTAATTTTAGATGTCAATTCAGAGTAAACAGTACAATTTACAATAAATACATTTTCAAACACATGCTACATATAGCATTAAAAATCTTCTGCACTTACATTTTTTATTAATTGAAATAAAGTATTCTCACTTGGAAATTGATTAAGGACACTCACTTTGAAATTGTTGATTTAAGTTCAACTATGTTTTTTTAAGTACCTTACTTAAAATGAATGCATATTAAAATAGCTATGAAGTTAAATTTCTCAACATATTTGAAATAAGCATTTTTGAAGCAGATTGCTATGTTATGATTTATTTTAAGACATTTTCTGGGAATTGCAGAACTTACTGAAACTTAACAAAAAATTACTTTGAAATTTACTTTTAAAATCAATAATAAACTACTAAGAAAAAATAAATTTTCAGTTTTCCTTTAACTTACCACAAAATAATGGAACAAGGTACAAAAACCCATCCACTCAAAAGGATTTTGAAAAAGTGCACAATGTCGAATGGTAAAAATTGAAAGGCATCTCTAAGAGCATTCAGCATTGAGTTATAATGACTAAAAGGTGTGCATCCAAGTGAAGGACGAATACTATGAAATTTTTTAGATAGGTTAATGAAATTTAAAATTTATATTAGATAAAAATTAATCTACAAATATTAAAAAATACTCTATTATCATAACATTATAAATAAAAATTACAACTTCATGAATTGGCTAATTAGGTACTATGATTCACAACATTTTCATTGGTATAAAAAATATTTTGGCCATTTTAAATGTAAAAAATAAGTATAAAAAAGAAAATAGACAAATGAAGTAATAATAAAACATTAGCAACCAGAATAATTCGTGAAACATACTTAAATAATTTATAATATTTTTTTCTAATCACAATAATTTTTAAATTTATTTATTTATTAACCTGACAGAATTAAACAGCAGCATACTCCCCCCCGCCATTACATTTGGAGTTGGTATTAAACCTTGAAATAAAATAATTAAAAAAAAAGAGTATTATTTCAGTAAGCAGATGATAATTTATTTAAACAAAAACATTGTTGATTTTTCCTGCCATTATGCATAAATAAGTATCCATATAGCAAGTTGTACTTCTGGGCTTCAATTATTTTAATTATATATATATGAACCAAATACATAATCTATATTAATTTAGTCATGAAGAATAGCTGTAAAATAGTTTTGTAAAATGATATTAAATATTTTTTTAAAAAAGTAATCAATCTAATAAATAATTTAAATAATTAGAGATGAAAACTTTTTTCATACAAAATTAAATATTTCATATGAGTTACAAATAACTAGGGAGGTCTTAAAATACATAATAATGGAAATAAATAAGTAAGAAATAAACATTTGAAAAAAAAGCAAAGGTGCTTTATTAAGCCTTGAACAATATTGAAATTATGTTATACTGTGCAATAATTTTAGTATAGTTTTAATTTTTTTTAATGCTTGAATACAGAACATACTCACTGTGTAAGTGTGTAAAAGTGTACCACTAGTACAGAAAAAAAGGAGAGCATCAAAATATTAATGAAGGTAGAATTAAATCGAGAAGCTTTATAAAGAACTTTTGATGGTTGACTACATTTTAGAACTTTAGTCTGTGAAGAAAAGAAATAATGAGAAATAATTTATATAAACATAAGAAATTAAATAATTAGAAAAAGATAAATTTATACCATATAGTTTGAATAGATAGATTTAGGCAATTCTTAACACTTTAAAAAAGAGATATAACAATTGTCTTGAATTACTTGAACAACAAAAATATACAAATAATTGTTATAAAAATGAAAAATGATCTTCAAAATCCTCCTCTCCCGAGAGTATTTTTTAGAATGTTTTATTACATTTGTTTGCTTTTTTCATGACTAAAATTTTGCTTTGTCATTGCTTAACTCGGGAAAACGGCGTAATAATACCAGATAATGCATTTTTCATTTTCTTGGACGAATCCTTTTTCAAGTTATTGAAAGTTCGTAATTTTAATCACAAATATCTCAGTCAATTTTTAAAGATACTCCATGAAACTTTTGCTTTTTTTTTTTTTATCATGGTGCAGTGTACATTTTTAATTGAACTTTTAGGCTGATTTTTACTTTATTATTTTGATTCTAATGCATACATATATCAGTATTAGAAGCTGATGTTTTTTGAAAATGTTATCATTGTAGAGTTTTAAAAATTTAAAGCTTTTTTTTTTAATGTGAAGATTTAGTTTACATATAATAACCATCTAACAATTTAAAATTTTACAAATTAAACCTTTCTACTCAGTAATGCTTGTTTAAAATTCCAATCACAGCATATATAAAAATTTCAAATATTTAAAATTTCAAATAAATAAATTTTCATATGTATAAAATTTCAAACACAAATGTAGTTTAGCTAATCTTGCAAATGATGATTAATAATTAGCTACATGAAATATAATTAAATATAACCTTAAATATGAAAATATTGAATAATAGAAATTCAATCTGAACATTTATTTTCTGATCAAATAAGATTTTAGAAGGTCTTTAATATAACAGAAATTACAAACATGCATATGATTTATAAGACAATACTTCATATTACTTTTTTATGATCATATGAGATGTACATATGCATCAAATGAATTAAAAAGAAACATAAAAGATGTTAAAGGTGTTAGCTTATCAATGTTGACAGAAATAAAACAATTTAGATAAGGAATCAGTTCAAGGGATTTAAACTAGTATTGGGAAAGAGATGTACAGTTAGTGATTAAAAAAATAAAATATTAGTAAAATAAATTTCAAATTCAAATATCTGCCATTAGTTTTATACATAACCAACATAAATAAAGACTTAATTTTATTAAAAATATAGGATTAAAAGAACATTAAGCAAAAAGACTGGCAGTAAAGATTCATGGTTTTATATTATTTAAATTTTGTACATTCATAAAATAATTTTATAAATAAAGTAAAAACTTATATAATTTTTAAGCACTTTGGAATAACATTCAACTAACTTTTTTAATATAAAACAAGACAATGAGTTTGATAATTGTCACCAGAGGAAGTAGAGGAGAATAGAACGCCCCAAGCCTATAAGCAAAAAACAAGTAATTAACATTAGTGATTATTATATCTCAGCTTTCAAACATATATTTGAAAAAACAAAACAAAACAATGTTCTATTCTTATAATGCTTTATTTTATGGCATTCAAAGAATTATAATATCAATTCATTTAGAAAATGCAATTTTAATTGTTTTCAATTGAAAATAGAAAGTATTAGTATTAAGAAATGTATTTCATAGTCAAATTTTTTAATAAATTCTTGGAAAGGTTTCGACCCATTTCAAAATTTGACATTCTAGTGATTTTATGATAAATAAATAATGTAGTTTAGATAATTAAGATCCTCGGAAAAGACAACTGCTATTGAAAAAAGCTGTAAAAAAATTAAAACACAGTTGTTCATTCTTCATATAAAAGAATTAAATTAGGCAAAATAGAATGTCTTAAAAATAATAATTTAATTCATAATATAAATAAATTTTATTTCTATCTTTTATTAAATTTTCGAAAAAAAAAAAAGACAAAGTGATTAAGTATATTGTGGTTAAATAATCATTGAGTATTGCCATAAAAATGATGAATATAAAAGGCAGGTAAAATATTTTGATTTAACAGTTTATTTCACTGATACAATTTACAATGTAAAACCAATGGATTTCATTTCCATTTTGCAAAAATAAGTGTAATTTTAGTAAATGGAAATGCTTAATTTGGAAATGCAAATGGAAAGCACAATTACCGCTTAACTTTTAACAGTACCTGTTGTGTTTTACTGAAAATCTTCCTTAGTAGGCTATTTACCAAGCTAGTCAAACATTCCTCGTTAAAACTTTTTTGGATATTGTTTAATCACTCCCCCATCAAAAAAACTGTGGACTTTAGGCATCTGAAAATGACTCTTTCAGGTCAATAAAGAGGAGTGAATGAAATCTGATACAAAATATAAATTGATAGATCAATATTCCTTTTAAGCACACTCATTAATTTTCAGTTGTGGTTAAATAAAAAGGAGATCAGGTGCAGAGATAATTCACTGCAAAAACATATCAGTTTGAAGAATTTAACCCAGCGCATGCAAGGTGGAATTAAAATCTGACATGAAATATTCTTTCAATTATGATTGCCCTTTTATAAAGATTCCACTTTTAACCCATTTGCCATGGCCAGTGATTCATGTATCAAAAAGTGAAATAATGATTACTTAAAATTCAAACTTTTTGGCAGCAGGCATTTCTTCACAATTCATAATTACATTCATTAATTTACATAAAATTCTTTTTGAAATAATTTTAATGTCACCATTAAAAAAATATTTTTAAAGTTTGGGTATTTGTTAGACTATAAATTCTGGGTAAACAATAAAAATTCCCACAATCAATAAAATAGAGCAGAAAAAATCAAAATAATTAACAAAAACTACAATTTCTATAGCAATATGTCAAAATTTATAAATAAAAGAAGGATAAATGCAATCTGCATTAAATGTTCTCCAGAATTCCTTTACCCTTTGATCTGTAGACACGTGAAATTTTCATATATTTCCAAACATAAGGCAATCATCTATAAGCAAAGAGCACCTTTCTTTTTTCCTTTTAAAATTTACCCAAGATTCAAAACACATATGTAAATTGAAAATAACCTAAAAAATCCTATAAATTTCAAACTTATACTGCTAAGCAGATAAAACAGGTGGTATATTGGTATAAGACTGAAAAATAAAACATCACAGATGATAGAAGTTTAATTCTGGAAATCTATATGAAGCTAGCACATTTTTGTTTTCATTCATTTAACATCTTGTATACATGTTAGTTTTATTTTCTGGACCATTTATTTTTTGTTTGTAGGATGAGCTGGCAAAGAAAGCTGGCATTTAGCTGATTTCTAAAAAAAAGATTTTGTTTGAGGAAATTAAAACAGTATGACTGTTTAGCATTTTCCTATAATTCTGCCATCCAATGCAGTAATCATGATAATATCAAATTAAAAAATACTTTTCAAATAAACAAAAAAAAAATGATTTCAATTAAAATAAATCTTTTCTTAATTGTAAGAAATATAAACTGTTGAAATAAAAAGTGCATCACAACAAGATGTTTTGCAATTTATCACTGGTGCCTAGCTAGTGAAAATGTACCAATTTTTTTTTATGAGATTGGTAGATTTTATATAAACAGACCCCACCCTACACATAATTTAGCTTTACAGAAAGTTACAACTTCTAGTTAAAGTATCAGCTTATACACAGAAACATACAGTACTTGTTTCATTAAGGTGAAGTAGCTTTTCAAAGTTAGAGCATTCTTTTGTAAATACTCAGTATAAATAAGAAAGGAAAAGTTTATTAAAAACCTATTTCTCAGGTACAACAGTCAATATATTTAAAGGAAAAGCATTAAACAAATCAAAGACTAATTAGCTTCCAGTTTTGAAGCTATATTAAGATTATTCAGAAATAGATCTAATAAACCTGAACAGACTAGCTGCTAATAAAAACTAAAATATCTAAAAGAAATCAAGGCTGTGCTGTGCAGCACGCACACACACACACACCAAGGCATTTTTTTTATTGACTTCACATGTTCGCTTTCTTAATATTTGAATATCTAGAATAAATTGACCATTTATTCATTTTTATTTATACAAATTTGTTTGTATATTACATTTTAACTCATTTCACAAAAAGGATTTTTCAAAAGCAGTAGTACTTAATAATAAACTAAAATGATTTACCATAAAATTGTCTGAGAATAAACTGCTACCAAAACTTCGGTAGGGAGAAAAAAAGTTGCTCGTCCAATAAGATTTGAAAATTTATTTTTCCAATTTCTAACAAAGTACCTATAAATGCAAATAAATCAAAAATAAGCTTAAATGTTTCAATTTATTTTAATACATTCATCTTTATTTATCATCCATATTAATACCAAACATTTTTCTTCGCTCCAAAAGTCTTATATAATAAAATCTGATTCAATATCTGATAGTTTTTTTTATTATAGAATCTGATTTATGTTCATTAACACACAAAATTATGAAAAATAAAATATGCACAACAACTGTAAAAAATTAAATATATATATCCTAGTTTTGTTTAGCTGCATTAATGTATTGCTTTGAAGTTATACAACTGTTATATTAGAATGGAGATAATAATTTTGAACTGCAGACATATAAGAGAATAACATCAGAGTTGTTCTCAAAATTCTCATGCTATACTAATATGAGAATAAAATATTTATTTTTACAAATTTTATTTTATTTTTTACTTATTTAAACAACATAACAACCGAGTTGCTAACAAGGCAGGTACTGATTTGGGATTCCCTCAACAAAATAACTAAACTTTTTTTTTTTCATTATGTTATAGAATAATTTTAAATGCATATATAAATGATCTAGCAAATAAAAGATAGCAAAAGAGTTCTTTATAGCAAGACTAATAATATGAAATGTATATGTAATTATAATATTTTTTTGATTTTCATGAATTTAAGATAAGATTAAAAATACATAAATAAAATTCAACTATAAATTAAATATATATTCAAAATTAGTTTGTTAATCTTAAACTATATAAAAATATAGTAAATCAAAGTATTTTTTTTAAAGTTTTGTTCATTAAAGTTCATAAAAATTAAAAATTTATAAATCAAAATACCATTTGAAGTACTACAAAAATATTAATTCAAAACAATCTGATAATATCAAGCACTTCAATTGAAGCAAGAAACTGTATGAATAAAAAATGGATAAATATCTCAAATGTGAATTAGAAAGATATTAAAGGCATGAAAATATAAGCGTTATTCAGACTTACTCTCTTGGTACATCAAAAAGAGCAAATGAAGCCACAATAACAAATAATTGAGAAAGATTGAGTTTGTACAATTGCTGTCCAACATGTGTTTCCCAGCACTGATAAAGAAAAAGTGTTCATAAATGATAAAATGTAGTTTACATACACAAAAGGAATCATGCACTATATGAAAAATAAAGCTATGAATTTTCATTCATGCAAGTTGGTTTTTATGCCTGTAAATAACATCAATTCTCAACAGTTCATTAAAAACTAGACTAGAAATACATTACTGACATTTCTATGTTTAGATAGAATATCTCAATACAATGAAACACTTCAAATTATAATTCAAATTATTATATTAGGGATTTTACAAATTACAGTTTAAATCTAAAAATTCCAAAAAATGATGGTGACAGAGGAGTTTAAAGAAATGATCAATCAAACAAATTATATAAAAAAAATTAACATTTTAGAGACTTACACTGAAGACCATTTATCCATCTACATTTTCTCTTTTCTCTGGGTCGACTGGCCACCCTGTATTATTTAAACCCATATTTATAGAAATTAGTATCAATTAATTATATTTACGATATCTGTAATAGATCAATTTCCCTCAAAACCTGTTCTTAAAATCCTACAGTTGAAGGTGTTTTTTTTTCAAATTGAAGGGCAATTTAAATTCAAATATAAAATAATTACCTCCATGATTAAAAAAAAGAGTACCAAGTAAAATTTTTTAACGAAATTTAATTTTTAATTACTTACTTTTGGGGTTTTACAATCAGGACCTTTCCCAGCTCCGCATATATCCTTGGGTGTACAGGTAACTTCTCTATGAAATGTGTAAACTAGGACAATGACTGATGAAAGAGATACAAAAACATTTCTAAACAGAAAAAAGCATTTTAATCATAATTTAATTTTACTGAAGAAATTCCTTAATCACCAACATATATTCCAGTAAGCATATAAATTTTTATAAAAATGTTATGTTTATTTGTGGATTACAAAATTTACATTTGTTACATTTAGTATGATAAGGACAAAGCATTTACAACGCACCTGACAAGTAAATGGTTGACTTCAGATAGACCATGGTATTTTTCAAACGAAATTAAAAATTTAAAAACTATAGGAGAAATGGAAGAAATGCCTGTAACTGTAATAGGTGGGAGATACTGAACTAGCAGAGTTCGGAAACCGGCAACTTGTAACTTTTTCTTTTTTTGTTCCTGTATGGAATATACATATCATACAAATCAGTTCATTTTTCAGAATTTACAAATATAGTAAATGAAAAAAATTATTAAAATTTTGTGATCTTTTTTGAATGTAAGAAGTTTTCTAAAGAATTATTAAAAAATAAATATAGTGTACGATATAATTAAGAAGGAATTGTAGTAATAATTGCAGTATAAGACAAAGCAGATTCCTTTAAAAAGATTTTTGCAGTACAGGTTATTGAAAAAAAAAAAAAAAACCACCTGCTAAACTAATTAAAAAAGCCATAAAAATACAAAGAGCATGCTTTTAAGTTAGGAAAAATGAGAACTTAATAGTACATTTCTCCTGAGATATATTCTATTTATCAATACATTAAATGAAGGAGTCCAAGAGTATATAAAAGCTTGGGTGTAATCGCAGGAGGAGGAATTTCTCTATTGCTTTCATTGAGTAAGTGTATCAAGCAATCGTTGTTGTTTTAAATCATGACAAAACTGCCTCACTTGATCACAAATCTGAGCTGATTTGCTACTTTGGATCTTAAGTTTTCAAGGGCTCTGCAGTTCTATTTGCAGTTGAAGGGTAGGCTTGTATGTTGTTGTTCTAGTCTATTGAAGACTGGATTGCTTTTGCTTTAACTGCAAATATAAATTCCCAACTACTATAAATAAATCTCTGTATGTGCTGCCTTAATTAAAGCTACAAACCATAGCAATATAGTTCATGTTCTATTGTGGTTGAGTTTTGAGCTATATAAGCAAAAGCATTTCTCTCATTTGAATTTGTGACTTTTTATTGCATATTAAAGTATTTTAATCCAAGAAAATTGTTTTATCACTTGCATTTCCTTTCATACATGAAGGATGGTACATGGTTCTACAATGTATACTATCTATAAACTGTGATATATAAAGTGAAAAAAATCGCCATGAAAACTTTTAATTAGAAATTAACCCAAAATTTCCCCCCTCAATAATGCTAGAGCATATCATTACATCAAAACCATTTTCATATCACTTTAAAATTGAAAAAATAAGCTTTGCAATGATACCAGTATTATTTTCGTATAGTTTATTTTATAATTTAATAAATTCTTAAAATACTTTCTAAGTAAATTTTATAACAAGACTTTTCATTGTTTTAGTTTATATACATGATTCAGCTTATATCCATGGGCATTACAATAGTATTAAACATATTTTGTGTGTCTCTTATTGTTGCTTTGTAACAAAAATCAGACTTTAAAATTAAAATAGTCCAAATTTAGCCTAAAACATTATATACTACAATATTTCAGACTATAGATTCGCTTATATGTATTTTTGTTTATCCAGATTATAGCACCAAAATTTTAGCTAAACAAAGTTTTTGAAATATATTAGTGAACTATGGGTTTTAAAATTTTAATTTATACCTATGCATTTTACTTTAATAAATTGAATACATTATTAATATACTTAAAAATTATTTAAATTAAAAATATCTTACATTTAATTGATACATAGCAACATTATATATCAAGGTATAACAACTGGCAATCCAAAGTAGAACTAAAATATTCATAAGAGCTCTTATGGAATACAACTTTGCCCAAGTTTGAAATGATCTTTCTTTAATTTCCTTTTTGCGCCGTACTTCAGATAATTCACTCTGTAAATGAATATTTTCATTCATTTCAATTTTCATTGAGTTTTGAATAAATAAATGGATTTAAATGACTTAAACCCAAATTAAGATCAATTATACATATGTTATTTTTAAGAATGTTTTCATTCATAATTTATTCTTTTATTTTATCATACACACAACTGAATATAAAGCGAATAAGGAAGAATATATTTTAAAAACTTCATGAAAAAACATTGCTTCAACCGAATAGTCAGTGGCTTAAGGTCGCCTGATTAAAAAAATGTTTCATCCTAGTTGCCAAGGAAATAAATATGCAAAAAATTCTAATTCTATAAATTATCAAATATTCAAGAAAATATCAAAAATTTGACAAGAGTAACTGTTCAGGTTCTTACTTGTTTCATTGCCTTCCCTTAGTTATTACAGTACTTACAAACGTCAAGAATTTGCTTACACAAAAATGTGCACTAGCATGATATTGCACAATCAGAATCATGAGATATAAATAAAAACATGAAGTTACATAAATAAAAGTGGAAAAAAAAAACACAAACTAAAATAAATCATTAACATATTCTGCCAAAAGCATGTTAAAATGAGGAACTATAATTGACCAATTTATAAAAGAGAAGCCTTAAAATGTGCCTTCTTAGGACTACTAAAACGTCTACACCTGCCACTGAGCATAATAATAAACATTTATGAGTTAATTAAAATTTAATGTCTTGATTAATGATCTTTTGCATATAGGTAAGGTGTAAGACAGCTAAAGTCAGATTTATCCATAATAACATATGACAGAAAAAGTATTTTTAATGAATATATTCTTTCTTATTTACATGCATAACCAAAATAGATTTGATAAAACTTTTTCATTATTTTTTTGATTAACGAAACAAAGTTTATATTATAAATAAAAGAGGAAGAAAAAAAAATGCACCCAATATTTTTTTCTAAATTGTATTAAATACATAACTTTATTAGAATACATAATGTACAGGGTGCTCATAAAAGAAAGTCTAAATTTCTGTTGTATATTTTAACAATATAATTGAGAGTGTTTACAATAAATCCTATATGAAATTGAAGCAAACTAACCTACTTTTTCTTACACATGTTCAATATGTGCACTTTTAATTACACGGTACATATCCAATCAGAAGTCCGATTTTTCCCAAGTCTTGGGTGACAAGTCTCTAGTAATGGAAGCTATAGCCTCTTCAATTCTGAATCTCAACTCTGGAAAAAATCATTAGATAGCGGTGGAATATAGACGCAATCTTTTATAAAACCCCAAAGGAAAAAAATCACATGGCGTTATGTCAGGTATACATGGAGACTATGAAAAAGAGTTCTGTTATCTTGACTATTCAACGAATCCAACTGTCTGGGATTATAATATTTAACTTTCATACAAAAATATTCCAATGAGGAGGGTCTCTATTCTGTTTTAAAATAAAGTCTGCAAGATCGCTCTCTACCAACTGTTGCTTTGTACTTACCAACTGCTGCACAACAAAATAGTAGTACTGGTGCATGAACTTATCTAAAATTTTTGGAGTAATTCCGTAATTCTGATGTGGAAAAAGCATTTCTACAATGCTTACAGTTGATACTATTAAAATTTATAATTGGGATATCTTTTGATGAACATTCTGTATTTAAAGTTTAAGTTAATTGCTTACATATCAGTAATCTTCTTTGGAAATATTAAACTGAAAATTTATTTAAAAATATAATTTTATTCTGATTTATTAGGAAAAAAATACTTATTTATAAGTGGGAAATATAGCTCACTTTTCTGATTTATAAATCATTCTTCAGATATCAAATGTGTTTTAACATAAACCAATTTTGTTACTGCATAAGTTAGCAAAACTCACTATCTATTAACATTTTATTCCTCGTAATAAATAGAATAAAATAATAAATAGAATTATAAGATGACCTCAAATGCTAAAAGGTTTTCAGGAAATTGCTTGTTTATTTAAAAATGTTTCTTAAAATTTAGTCTATTCATTATATTTTCTTTGCATTTTTTAAAAGTTAAATATTTTGAAGCAGCTCTTCATAATTAATATATCATATCAAAGAACACCAAAACATTCATTTAATATATACAAGTGCTCAGATTTATTCTCCACAGTTTTATAACAAATCCAAATATTTGTAAATATACAATTCCACTTGCATGTATATGAATCGTTTTTTTTTTTAAATCCTGATCTTCTTCAAACTCGGACAATGCAACAAAATTTCAATACTTTTTGTTGATATTTAGAATTAAATTGTTCCAACAAACAATTATTTAAATCTTTCCTTTTTTTTTTTCTCTGATGAACATCGATCCTATTGTTGCAGTGATCTAAAGATTGTAACTATAAAAATAAAAACCTTTACCATAAGATAATGATAAAATCGGCCCTGGCTATAATTATATACATAAAAAATGAAAAGTCTGTTGTATATTTTGTAAAGCCAGTTTGTTTTAAAACAATGTGAAACTAATTTGCAGGCAAGGCTTTATACGATAAACATCAAATACCTCTAGAGAAACATTTTTAGTATGGTCTATACAGATGATAATAAACCAACCTTAAGTGTAACAAATATGCTGTCATGATGAAGTTTTGCAGCTTTCGGTGTCTTAATGCAAAAATCCCAAGCAGAAAATACACCATTTGCAAAACTGATTGCTTTCTGACGAGTCAGGAATGTTTCTTGAATTCCGGTTGATGAACTAAAATTTAAAATAAAATAGATTTTTCTAAAAAAAGTAAATAATCAAATCAATATTCAAATAATAATAATAATAAAAAAAACAACACTCCAGTTGAATATACTTCTGAAAATGTTCAAATACTATTCTCCTTAATTATGATATATTTTTAAAAAGTTTTTATATAGTGGCCATGTAAATAATAACAATTTTTGTCTATAAAAGAAGGATATGAGCAACAGTTTCAAAATGTAAAATGACACTTAAATAAATATGATAAAAAAAATAATGAATTTTTGTAAAATCATAGTTAAAATACTAAAGAACTTAATATAGTAAATTGGTATCCATTCAACAAGTTTTTATTAAATGATATTTTTAAAATCTTTACTGCAACTGAATCGTGCACCCATTCATCTGAATTTCACTGGTTCAATTTTGTTTTAATCTTTACATATCAAATATACATAGCAATTACAAAGATATTGGATCAATAGTTATGAGTATTAGTTCAAATGAATTCTAATATAATCAAAGTTCTCGCATCTTTCTTCGTCCAAATTTAAGAAAAGAACTTTTAGGCTTGTGTCCATAATTAAAAATTACAGACTTGAAACCAAAATTTTCTGATCTCACATTATTTAAAAAAAACTTGAAGAAAATATTAAATATATATCAAGTTAACAAAGTAAAAAAGACCCAAAATAACTTTGTTTTTTCTTCACAATTTTCTTTTTTAATTCAGAAGTTTTTATTTATTCATAAATGTCATGAGTCTCTTAAACTTATTCAGCATAAAAAATTATTTCATTAAAAGAAAATAAAAACTTACTATCGAACCATCATAATCAAGTAAATAATAAATGAAATGGTGAACACCCATAGGAAAGCTAAAGGCACGTTATAACTAAGACCAAAGAATTCTGCTCCTTCCCTGGCGTAGGATCCTATAAACAGCAATGTTGATTCCAGCCATCCCTACCAAATAAAATTTTTTTCATCTGATGAATATTGGTATTTTTCTCTAAATTGAAAATATCTCTAATAAGTATATTAATCCAAGCAAGAAATAAATTAAGATATATTATATATATATATACACACACACACACTAAAAACAATATTCTTTTGTGTTATAATGCCTTTGAAATAGTATCTATTTTCTAATTTAATTATCAATTTGAGGACATGTAATTTTAAAATAAGATATATTGGATTTGATTGAAAGTGAATGAAATTGAGTATATAAGGGGAGTTTGAGTGCCTGTAAATAGAGATCATTTTAACATGTTACATATGAACAAAACAAAAAAAAGGTCAATAATAGGTATTACCACTATATAGAAATAGCCACTAAGATAAGTTAATATATAATAACTTTTCAAGCTAAAAACGAATATTTATAAGACATTTAATACTTGTATTTATTAAAATTTAATATTTGAACTTCTGATTGTTTACATAATGCAATCAATGATTCAATTTTTTTTAATCAAAATAAATTAATACAATAGCTTAATAGAGAATTTAGTTTATACAATAGAGTTACATAATGGAAAAATTAATAAGGCTATTGGCCTAAATGAATCAACAGTTTCTCAATTTTCATAATATTCAGCATCTGTTAAGCTACTGTAGTATATTGCTATACTACTGTGATAAAAACTGGAATGTTACCATTTGTCATTTCACGAAAATTATAAACTTATTGATTTTTCATTAAAGTAATCACTTTGGACTGCAATACACTTCTATCAATATTTTCATTCATCAAAACATGTGAGAGTTTTTTTGTAAGGCTCCCACCACTAAATATTTAGCAAATTTTCATTTCAAATTAATGGTGTCAAAGCTGTGACAGTAAAGAAGAATTTGGATAAGAAAATTTACATGACTTCATATTAGGTGAGTAAGGAGCTTTTGGAGTCATATTTGTAGAATGTGTGATTAAAAATTCACATATAATATTTGCACTGTGAGAAGGCTCATTATAGTGTTACGAACCCTCCAAGTTTTTGATGAATTACTTCAAGCAAATGGTGCACACAAATAATAACTTTTATTAACTGACTTGTTGGTGGAAATTCAAAATGCACAAGCCCATGACAATCAAAGAAAACAGTCAATTTCATTTGATTTTTTCAATTCATTTCAAGGATATTCATTCATTTGATTGTTCAGCCATCTCTTTAATCAAAAGCATACAGTCGATCACATTTGTTTTTGGACACATGCTTTTGAAACCTACTTTCAAAAAACAATATCTAAAAATTAAAGAATTTACTTCATTTTTTTAAAAAGATAAACTTTCTTTTATCTTTAATATAACCTATACATTGCAAAGAAAATAAATTCAAAACTTTTTGTGGAAAAATTAATTTGTTGAGAAAGTGTTAAAAACTATCTCGCATGAGTAATTAGATAAATGAAAAGAAAAATATGCAAAGAATCAAGAATTTTAATATTTTGTTGGATATTCTTTAGCTAAAATTACACTTTTAATACATTTTAACATGAATCCAACAAGGTTTTTTTGTGTGTGTGCTTGTAAGAATATTCAATTTTGTTTCATTTATCTATCAGCTTTGTTTTAAGTTGTTCTCTCAAAGAAATATCCATTTTCTTGTTCTTTTCTAAAGCTACACATTTTCAATTAGATATAAATCTGGAAAATGTAGCAAAACCTTGATAACTTGGAACAGTTGAAGAGAAGATATAAGCAAACATTTAAACCTGCATGTTTGGGATCATTATCTTAATATAACTGTTTTAAATTCTAAGCTTTGGGGAAGATATTATCAAGCTTTCTCTTATGACATTTATATACTTATATTGGTCTATATTATTTTCAGTGAAAATTAAATTTCCCATAACAGAGACAGTAAAATGTCTTAAAACCATTATGTCTCTACCTCCATGTTTGACAATTGGTAATGCAACATGACATATCGAAATGAGCTTTTCATTGATCTATCTCCACACGGTTATTCATTCATCAGACCCAAATTCAAATATGATTAAAAATTATCTAATCACCGATCAGACTAAATTTGGTTTATTCACAAATATGAATATTTCTCAAAATGATATAGCTTTATCTACCATGCATTTTGCTAAGTCTAGACATGGCTTTCCTTTTCTTTAATAAATAAAATATTTTCTTCTAGCAAACTTACATTTGTATCCATTTGATTTGATAATTTGTCAAACACTTTCAATATTTAGTTTTACTGCAAATCTTTTTTCTTGCTTTGTTGTAAGTCTCACTGCATTGTACTTTAAATTTTTCCTGATTCTATGCTTGATATACCTTCAATTTTTGGGAGTTAGTTTGTGAGGAGCTCCTGATTTCAATGCATTTTCAAAATAACTTCCATCATTTAATAATATAAACACAGTTGAATGATTTACTTTAACAAAATTCAAATGAAAAAAACAAACTCAGATTTAGTAAAATGCAGGTCATTTTTTGATAATTCTGATGCATTTACCATCTTTAAAGTGATTTGTGATTAAATTATTAATAGAATTTGTTGCCACTTTGTAGTGCCAGGCCATGTTCATTTCAAATATAGAAAAGTAAACACGTTTAGTAATTTCAAAGTGCAGAGATATTATTTGACAGGATTTCTATTTATAATAAAAATTTAAAAAATAGCCTGTCAAAAAAACTGTGTGAAGTTTTCAAGTGTCTATTTGTTTATGCAAGAATGATTGTAACACTTTTTTGGTAAATTATTTTTTTAAAAATAAAAAAAAAGGCATTGAATTTATTTTTATTATATGATGCAAATTTTATTATATATAAAAAATGTTTATATGGAAAAAATTAATGTAAAGCCTTTAATATTTAGATAATTGTATGTCCGAAAACAAATGTAAGCCACTGTACATTCAAACTTCGTCAATAATAATAATGCATTTTAGAAAAGACTCATCTTGAGAAAGCATTTTTCATTTTTAGGTAGGTAGGGTAGGTGAAGCTGGTGAAAGTAAAGTAAATAAATAAAATTTCTCAGATCACTCGACAATGGTTTTTTTTTTTTTTTTTTTTTTTGGAATAAGTACAAAATTCTTGGAAATACTCAAGGAACAATGTGTCATAAACCCAAATAGTCTTTTAAAGTTGCTTGACAGGAACCAAAATGATAAAGGAATTTGTACAATAATGTCTCTGATTCTCAAGCGACGACCTCCAATTTTCTAACCTCGTCAGTATCTTGATTATCAATTGAAATGAATGGGAGCTACAAATTCTCTCTATTTTTAAATCTTATTTATCAATCAAATACTGTTGTCTTTTATAAACAATATTTAAAAGCTTTCTGCAATATTTCTGATGCTTTTCTAGCAGAAATTTCATTGCAAAAATAAAATTTAATGCATGTTTTTGCTCATTAGCATAATCACCATCTATGAAAACTAACAGTGAAAATTTGTATCTCATTAAAAACAAATTTATTTTCAAACGATTAAATGAACTGTATCTTTGATTGTCACCAAATATTTACACAAGTTCATACAAATGCTTAATAAAAGTTTGCAAACAATATCTATTAAAGATGTATAAAGATTTTTCATCACAGTAATATAACCATTATGCTAAGACTGCTGTATAAAAAGGCATGAAATTATATTAGAAAAATGGTAAAATTCTTTACCCTTCCATCCAAAATACTTTGAATTTTTGCAAGAAAACCAGTATATTTCATTCTGCCTTTTTCAGCTCTGTATCTTTTCTGGCAGTATGAAACTATTTCCATTATTTGTGAAGAATTATCAATCGATGCTTTATTTATAACTGCCTTTGAATTTATATCAGACAACAGGATGTTTTTTATGGTATAAATATTTTCTTGATACATTTCATCAAAATCATTTTCCTGTATTAAACAATAAAAGAAATGGTTACTAATATACAAAAATGAATTAGTATTAATGCAATCAATATACATAGAAATATTATAATATTCATAATAGTTTATTTATACACTGCTTTAATTGTAAATATCTTCTTATGCTGTTTTTTAAAAAAATGACAAGGAATTAAATAACAAAAATATCTTTAATTTTTTTGCTGGACATCTAAATTATACTTAAGAAAAGAGAAAAACAGCTAAGAAATAATTTTTTATTTTAATATTAGAAATGAGATTTTAGTTTTATCTTCCATTGTCTGATGTCTGATTTTGAGAGAGGTTTAAGTTTAACGTTAATTAACTATTGCAAACATTATAAAAATTTTTACAAGTGGAAAATGTTATAAAACAGGGAAGGTAGGCTGGAAGGTGATAATAAATTGAATACTTTTCAAAGTCATTAGTGCTTCACAATTAACAGTTCCTAAACTTATTAAAACTTGCAAAAATTTTAAAAATTCCTTACAAAATTTAAAAATATGAAATACATAGTAAAGAAACTCCTACTGATACATACATTTTATCATATTTCAATACCGAAAAAGTATATTTTCTTCTATATATATATATATACTTCAGATTTTGTAAATCTACGGACAGTTTAAATAAATTGTTTTTTTGAGGCTAATTCACCATATTTATTCTAAAGTCATAGATTACAGAATTTTATTTTATTATAGCTATTAGAACTCTATTTTATTTATAAATTATTATAGGAAAAATTACAATCAAAATTGATTAAATTCATGTACATCGATTAGTATTATTGCTGATGAACTGGCATTGATTTGGATGAAATTATTTTTATATATTTTTTACTAATGAAAGATTAAGTATGTAAGTAATTGACACAAAACTTTTATTAAAATCTCTCCAAAACTTCAGTAATTTTGAACAAAATTTGAAGTATCTATTGTATAAATATTTACAGCAAAATTTAAATATATCACATAAATCAGTTATTGAATACAATTGCTATGAATTTGTAGTGTTGCTTCCCTGCACAATTAGCTCTATGGTAAGGAAGACAATTTTACAGATAGATCAAATGGATGTTGAATGGATGAAAATCAATGACTCCAAGCCTTGGCAATAAATTTGGCAACAAAATAGAAGATCCCAAAAACAACAAGAATTATGGATTATTCATTAGGATACTATTCATGATGATCTTTCTAGAACATCTTTTGCCCTGTTATAGAAACTAAAAAACTGGAAAACAGAGCAAAAAAATGTGTGCTGAGTAGCCAGTTAGTGTTGAATCCAGTATTGAGTTTGAGTGAATCAACAATTCAGTTCAACTCAAGTGAGTAGTTAACATAGTGTAGAAGACATATGAGAGGCATGAGTAGCTGTGTGAAGTCTTCTGTGAAATTCTCCCCAATTGTTTTATGCCTCTACTAGTGTTTATTGGCAATCTGCTACTTGTGTATGCTGCTTGAATAATACAAAAGAACAGCTTACTAAGTGCCGCACTTTAACGCAATGTGAATCAGATGCGTTTTGTTATCTGTGTTCTCATGTGGCATAAAGCACTATTTGTTACATAGCCTATCACTGCTTCACCATGGACTTATCATTGCATTAGACCTGAAAAATTTGATATTTTGAACAGAATTTTCCTTAATTCTTTACTGGTATAAACATCAATCATATATAAATATGTGCAGGAAGGGGAATCAAAATATATTTAATAGTAACATTTGATAAAATAAATGTATTAAATAATATAATATGTAAATTTTTTAACATCAAATATTTCTTTATCTAAAATTTTATGACATACAAAATCTTTCAGCTTTCTTTTAAAAAAATTAAAATGAAAGAATTTGTTGTTCCACTATGGAGTTTTAAAATTCTGTAGTTTTGAAAAATTAGATTGTCAGTAAATAATTTTTAAAAAAGTGGAGGCCCATTTTTCTTTTAGTTAATAATAATTTTATGAAAATTTACTGAACTTTGCAAATAGCATAGCATGAAATAGCATAGCATATGTTTGTATAGCATGAAATATTCAGGCAGTAATTTGGAACCAATTTTAAGTAACAGAAAATCTCAAGTTAATTTTCAAGATAAACATACATTTTTCAATCTCTATAAGATAAAAGAAATCTTATTTAAATCCTATTATTATCTAATTAATGTTTTGGCTATTTTAAATTCAGTTTGCTAGATAAATCTTAAGAATTGCCATGTTGTTTACTAGTGACTTAAATTAGTAAAAAAATAGTTATTTAATTATTTGCATGATATTTGAGTGCAAAATTTGAAGAAAATCCAGAGCAGATTATATAGGTATGAAAAAATAAATTAATCCTGTATTATTTAGCATTAGCTACCTACAGCAATCAACTAGCCCATCAGGAATATTGCTTGTGTTATTTCTAATAAAATATCTCATGCATAAATAATGATTTCCAACAATACAACTTTTTTAAGCATGAACTTATGACAAACATCAAAGCAATGTTATTTTAATATCTGTTTCTTAACTGTTCAGTTCATTCTGTAAAAAAACCCATCCAAGTCAAGTCCAATCATATCCCAGCACTATAAAATACTTAATTTTCTGAATAATTTATCGATTAACCTTCACGATATTTGATTTCATTTTCTTATTTTTCAGTTAATTACAGGGATATTAAATAGAATCCTTTTTCCTTAGTTTAGAACAGTTAAGAAAATTGTCCGATTGAGTATTTGATTAAACAATGGAAATCGTCTGAGCTTAAACATAACAATGCAATCTACTATTAAAAACTATGCAAAATAATTAAATAAACCAGCAGGAGAGATCTCCTCAAAGCTTTCTCGCATACTCTCTAATAAAGGTGTTATCCCAGAGATTGCTTTGCATGGCCTTAGCATACAAGAGCTATGAAATAATAACCTTTGGCATGAATTTAGTAATTTTACTAATTCTACTTTGTTCTTGGTGAGTTACTAGCGATTAATCCCCACCATGCAGTATCCAGTATCCAAAAATGGAATATCTGTTTTAAACGTGATTTCCCAAATGGATTGAAACAAAAATTTGATACAAAACTGAACTTGCACCTTCAAAATTCCATAATTAATTTCTTATATTTAATTAATTGCACCTTTGAATTACCATGTTCTAAAGTAAAAACCAACAGACAGTCTTTTTTTTTTTTGCTGTTGTCCATATAACCCATAGGTGGTTTCAGTTAAAAAATGACAGGTATCTACACTATAGCTGTAAAATCTACTTACCCAATCGTATCTATCTAGCTCTCTTCATTTTGTAGTTATTGTGTTAACTCATATTTGAGCAGCCAAATAGATAGACTTCGTCTGAACAGAATTTACTCAAAATTTGAAAGAAATCTATAAATTTGGTGTAAAGACTGTATACCAAATTTAAACCATCTATCTCAAAGCATTTTTGAGTTATCTTTGGGACTTTGAGTTATATATGGGCATCTTCCAAAAATATGATTTTCGAACTCAGGGAGGTCTAAAATGAGTTCGAATTTTTTGGTGATTACTATTCTCTCTCTATGCCATGTATATGAGAAAATAAAAAATACATAAAAATAAACAATTTTTTTCAAAAAATTTGAGAGATTTCATTTCTTAAATTTAATGATTAAATAATGAAAAATAGCTTTAAAAATATAAATTAATCATCATTAATACATCAAAGAATGCCAAGCAAACAACAAATTTCATACTAAATACTGTTTTAATAAGAACTTATAATTAATCACAAGAAATTATTTGATATAATCTGAATATTTACCATAAAATCATCCATTTGATACATCGAATGATTAAAAGTCCTATTGATGAAACTCTTACCATCTTCTGGATAAGGAACTGTACTCTGAGGCAGAACCAGGAAAATCAAATTTAACATTAGTATAATGCAATTCATAAATAGAAGCCATCTTATAAAAAGGAAATATGAAACCACAGAAGTTCCAAATCGTCCTAAAATAAATGAACACATATTTAAGAAAATTTCAATAAATATTCCAGAAAGAGTTTAAAATTAATGCTATTGTATATGCATAAAAAAAAAAAAAAACTTCATAAAAATCAGTAAAACAAGAAAATAAAACAACTTTGCTACATAATAAAATCTTATGCTATTTTTATTGTCTATTACAAAAATTAGAGAACAATATTAACCAAATTCTGAAATTTAATATATATATCTATTTTGTAAAATAATACAAGTTTAAAATTTTAAGAATTTTTATTTTCTTTCTTAAATTTGCATCCAATTTTGATAATACATATAAAAAATTGTAAAACAATTAACTTGTATTAAATTTCCAAATCATAACAATAAACAAATAGCTTCAAACGAAAGAAAATTATTTTGGTTAATATTACAGATATACTAACGAGTTTAAAGGCAAATACCATTAAATCTGTTTAATATTATTAAATGTTTCACAATACATCAATACTTTTTCTTAAAATCACCAGATTGTGAATGCCTAACTGATGAAACAAACAGCAGGCTTTACATATTTTAATAACACAATTACAGACTAATAAGGAAATTTTTTACCCCAAACAATAGAATTTTGCTGCTTTAAGACTGAAAAATTAGAAACCAAGAACACTATATAAAATCCATGTAAAATGTTCAGACTTTTAATAATTAGCAGTACATTATTTTAATTTTTAAGCCATGCTTCAAATTCAATAAAATGCTACATCTTATTCCTAACATGTCACATTCTATTTATTCATTTTTAAATAATCTTTTATTTATTATTAACTTGTAACATATTATTTATATCATAATTACGTTTATATATCTTATATTACAACTTTTACTATTTTATATAGCTTATTTACTTTTTTGTTTGTTTCTCATCATTATTTACATATTTAAAATATTATATTTTCATTTAGTAAATATTTATTTGTTGTAATGAAAATCTACCTTATATTTCTAGATATTGCATATTGTTAGAGAGGATGAATTAGGAAGAATCTGTCTACCTTGCTTGAGTGGGCTTTTGTTCAAGTTTTTTTAAGAAAATAATGACAATTATACTATAGATTGTTCAAATATCAAACTTTAAAATCAGAATAAATATAAAATATTCAGTTCAAAATAAATTATATTTCTTTGTAAAAAACGTTAAGGAAAGAAGGAAAATATACCACTGCTTATGATATACTAAAAATAAAAGTAGAAGATTTTAGGTACAAAAGATTAATAAATACCTTCAATTATTTTCAAATCCTCATGCCAAAGCTGATATTCATATAGGGTTGAAAATAAAGCATATAATGTATTGAGCAGCTGAAAAAGTAATTTCCCTTTTAAATATATAAAAAATCTTTAATCCTTTATAAAACAACCTTTAAAAAATTAAAAGAATTACTTTATTTTTAAATAGTTGAAATATAAAGAAATAACATAAAATAAAGACTTCAAAGCAAAATTAATGCAGAGTTTAAACATACATTTCAGACTTCAAGTATAATTTTGAAAGTTAAAATGAATGAATTGTTCTTACAGTTTTTATAGACATATATCAAATTTTTAAATTCTAAAGGAATTGTTATGTGTTATTATAATATGTTATTTCACTCTCAATCATTACCAATGGTTTAGGAAGTAAAAATGGAGCCAGGGCACAAAATATTTTTTCCCCCACAGAAAAGGAACAATGGGGTTGAGTTGCTCATTTACCACAGAAGAGTCACAATATTAAAATGTTTTGAAATATCTTTTGAAAAATATTAGCCCATGTGTGTGTTAATCTGTATTGAAAAATTTCAGCCATTTAAGCAAAAATCAAAAGTTCTTTGGGGCCATCTTGTACGCATTTTCATAGAAATATAAACTTTTATAATAAAAAAAATTAACAATTCAAGTAGCTGTCATGAAAACTTTATTAAAACCTACCTTATTCTTCGGTAACCATTAGCAACATTTTAAGTGCTGATAACATAACAAAAGTTACTATTATTACTTGTCAAATCACCTTCAATTGTTGATGATTATACAAAGAATGTATAATACAAAAGAAAAAATTTATTACTGTACCTTGGAAGAAGTTTGCCACATTTTTTTTTCATTTAGTTACTTTATAAACTAAAAATGTACAAAAATACTTCAAAACCATTATAAACAATTAGTCTTGATCTATAGTTTCATTTCTTTGGAAACATGACAACTTAAGTAAACATTTATATGTTAAATAGACAGCACTGGCAAAGTTACCCATGAAAAGGGATGACCTACCAATTTCTGTTAAAATCTGCCAAAATTCTAAAAAACACATTCCATAATAATAAAAAAAACATTTTTTATATTATTATATCAAGTATTAATATTATATATTTAATACAATACGCTACAAAAACTATCCATTTCCAGGTTTGTTCAGAACTGAGACTTAAGGCAAGTACTAGCATGTAACCTAGCACAACAATTTTCCTTATACTTATTCTGTCCAAATGTTATCGAATCTAAGGTCTATGAATTATGACAGCACTGTCTCTTATGATGAGTTATGTTTATATATGCATTAATAAAGAACTCTCATTTAAAATGAATTTTTTTAATGCACATATTTTTTATAGTGTCTGCAAGTATTTGATATTTCAGATATGGAATGAACAAAAATAAAACCATAGGACATTAGATAACTCTGACTTAAAAAATAATTCCAAATTCAAGAAGAATTTCAAACAAGATCAAAATTTTCTTACTTTTGTATACCAAGGTATTTTTTTAGGTAAAATCATTAAAGTGTTTCTGAAAAGAGATATGAAAAGAATAAACAAATAGTTTAAAAGAATAATTTAAATATACAACAGATTAGTACAGACTTAATACAAAGAGACAGAATACAAGAAGGTAAAATAGTAAAGAAATTAATATTAATTCTGATTTCTTCATTTTAGAAAATTAAATTTAACATCTTTCTAGTATAATATTAATAATAAAAAAATAGATGAAATTTTTTTTTCAAAATATTGATGAAACTTGATTAAACATACAAATAATAACTTACTTTATATATTTGACACATTACCAATACATTCAAAAATTTATTGCATTCAGACATAATTGAATTTCCTTTGACTTCTAAATATTGATTTCCTTTGTGATTAAAATACTTCAAAATGTAAGTACCTGTAACTGATTCCTTAAAATTAAATTAATAACCTTACCTACGCTGCCGCTTTGTATTCATAGAAACCGGAATTTTCTTTATTTTGCCAACAATGTCATTCTCTGTACATTGATCATCCAATCCTGCAGTTTCATCATGCCTATCCTATCAAAATAAGTAGAAAATTAATTATATAAACAAGAATGATATTTATACAAGATCATTTTAAGTACATACCAAATTTTGAATTTATTTTGCTTAATTATTTTTTGTTTTGCTACCGAAAATTATGTACATAATTTAATTCTTCATAAAATAACTTTTGTGATTACAGCTGATTAAAGGAAATATACATAAAATAGTAATCCTAAGCTATTTTTACAACCAATGTGTAAATGAAGAATAAAATTTGCTTAGTATTAATATGATAGATTTATGAGTTATAAAATGGCATTTTTGTTTAATTTATACCTCTAGTTAGAAGCATAAGATGAGTAAATTAAAATTACCAGAAAAGAAATTAAAAATATAAAAGCATCACAAATAAAGATTCATTTATCAGATTTAGCCTAATCATGCTTGCGCTTCATAGGTCATTATTAAATCAAAACTTTAGTTGAAAGAAAGAAAGGAAATTTGTATGCAATTCTATTTTTTTTTTCAAGTAAAAACTATTTATCTTAAATATATGCAAAAAATAATACCAAGTAAAAAAAGGATTAATTATTAATTAATCAGAAATGATTATAAAAAATTATTCAAATGACAATATTAATCCCCAATGTAGTCCTGTGGAAATTTGCATTGTAATGGGAAAAATGAATTTGCTAATTTCTATTCATAAATGGATTCATGGATGATACAATAAATGAATTCAAATATTCATGGATAATACAATGGATAACTAGGTTTGTACAATGAATACAAATACAATGTAACTAAATTTGAATAAGTATTATATACTTTAAAATTTGATTCCAATTCAATTTTATACTTACAATAAAATTAAATTTTCAAACAAAAATGTCATTAGATTTAAATTTTGAATTAAGATAGATTTTATAATTAATTTTATTTAGAAAAACTAAAATGAACCAGACAAAGATAAGTAGAATATTTTACAAGGGGGAAAAAAAGAATCACATTTTCTACTATGTTTAGAAAAAATACATAAAAGTGCAAATTAAAAATAAGTATATCATGTAATTCTTAATTAGCATTTGAAATGATACATTATACCTCATTTCTGTTAATAGAGAATTTTATTTTTATTGATATAATTTTGTTTGATAATCTTTCCTTTAAAATAACAGCAACCTTCAGATGCGAGAAATATGGTTTTTCACCAAATTTTCAAAATAATATTATTTTTGTCATCGTAAAAAAGAATTTGGTGAATGCAATACTAATATGAAAATATTTTACACCAATATTTATGCTTGACAAGCCCATCTTTTAGCAGATTTGCTTAGAAGAGGGTCATAAAATATGTGTTAAAATGTAATCTATTCTTTATTCATTTTAATAATTCAACAAAGGTTGGGACAGGTCTGCTTTACATTACCAGAGGGTGCAAACCTGAAAGAATTTAAGAAAAACTTTTCCCATCTAACCATTCAATTCTTTTTTAAAAAAAGTGTTCTACCCAAATACAAGCAAATCTGATACTTGGTGACAAATGCTTTAGAGTTAACATAAAAGTATAATACTTTACATACCCACAGGGAAAAAAATTGAATAAAAATAATCACCAGAAGAAGAAAACAAACCTCAGGAATTATACTGATCTTTCTAACAGGACCAAACTGAACAACCTTAACTTGTGGTACAACAGTAGATGATGTACTCTTACTAGTCACTGAAGTATCTGAAGGATCTTTTACTGCATCCAAGACAGCTTGATCAGTAATATTTAAAGACGGAGCTATCTTCTTTATTTGAGAAGCAAGAGCTGTAGATGTAACATGCAAAATGTTCCCTATATCATCTATTATTCTATCTTCAACATTTATAACTTTAGTCAGAGTCTGAAATAAAATTAATCCTTATATAAATAACTTTTTTTGTAATTATTTACATCCTCCTCTTTATAAAATCTATAAAACCTTTTACAATCTGCTTGAAAAAACAAACAAACATGTCCTTATTTCCTACTGCTATCAGCGTGTAATTTGGAAACAAATGTGAAGTATACATTTACTATTTTGGAATCAGATACTCCAAATTACTCATTATTGTCCTTTTGATTGAGTTTTATGAAATAAGTACACCAATAACAAGATATTTAAATCCTCATTAGATGAATAATCAGTGGCAAATTTAAGCATTTTGTTATCATACATATAAATTACTAGGCCCTCTTTTAATGAACTGATTAATTCAGTTTCAAATTTCAATATATTTTTAATTTATCATTATATTAATGATTTATTTTAGGTTAATTTTTTTATCTTGTAAATTTGTTAAATTGTATAAGTTTTTATTCAGTTATTTATAATAACTTATGACAGCAAAGCATTTATGCTTATATTCAATATTATTTAAGACATTTAGTATCAATCAATGCCACAATTAAAAGAACATAATGAAACAGATAAACTGACCAGCTTTGTTTGACAGTATATTAATTTTGCTCTAATATTTCGTTATAAATATAATTTGTATTCTTCAAAAATTTATTTATTTGGCAATTAGGATCTTAATATTTTTTTATCAACTACTTGTAACCCCCCTCTCAAACCAACAGCTTTAGGCATCTGCAAAGCATAATGAAAGAAAATTCTCTTACATAATACAATGCCATTGAGCTTGTTGGTATATATTTAAAAAAGAGTTTTTAAATATATACCAAGTTTTTAAATATATTTAAAAAAGACTTTTATGCAAGACATATTTCTACATATATATTTTTATAAAATGTAAAAAAGCATCATAAAATAATTTCTCATAAATATTGAATAAGTCATTAAATCTGCTTCCAAATTTCCTTTTGTTTAAGATTTTATAATTATTTCTATATTTAAATTTTTTTAAAATTCAATACAACTTTTAAATTTTTATTACAAATAATAAAAGCTAAATTATACAATTTTTGCTGTACAAGAAACTGCTGTAACATAGCAATAGCTATGATAACATACATCAGTGAAAATTAAAGAGATATTACATGTTGTAATTGCATAAAATTTAATACAAAAAGTTACTTAGAAATTTGAATTGAATTTAGCTATCTCATAAATTCAATCACTATATTACAACTTGAGACATAGACATAAATATGGAATGAAGCTCCAATAAATAAATTTTATAAATTAAATCTACAATCTAAAATGCAAGAGAGAAACATATATAACATTTACTCTAATTTATATAGTAACGTTCTGAAAAAAAAATCAATGTTTTTTATAAAATGGTTGGTTATTTCTGAATGAAAAAGGAAAGTCATCATCATATGACTTGTGGTGGGTTGTTTAGGAGTGAGAATAGAATCGGGGACCTTGTGGTTTGCAGTCCAGGAACATGACCATGATACAAAAGCAATTGCTCGTGCAGCGTAGTTGTTAACTGGCTTATAAGCTATTCACTACAGACTCTCCCTCCAGTGAGTCGGAGATGAGACAAACAATATGAGTGTTGAGTGATGATGTATTGATGTCTATTGATTCTAATGCACCTGTACCCATTTGAGTAGCTCCAAGCGTTATGGCGAGAGTGTGTGGGCGAGTGATTGCTGCTGCTTTTGCTGCGTCAATTGAGTCTGAGGACTTTGGGTTGTTGCGGCCTTTTTTTGTATTGCCACGTCAAGTGAGTCTGACGACTTTGGTTTGCTGCGTCAAGTTAATCTGACGACTTTGGTTGCGGGTAGATGGCGTCACAACAGCTGTATGAATGTTGAAGATTCATTGTCTGAGGTCACCAATGTGGCGGATTGAGATGAGCGAGGATAGAACCTGGGACCTCTTGGTTCGCAGTCCAATAACATGACCACGATACAAAAGCAATTGCTCGTGCAGCGTAGTTGTTAACTGGCTAATAAGCTATTCACTACAGTCTTATAATTTACTGTTCGAGAAAAAAAAATTATTATATTAAACAAGCAAAAATTCTTGTAAAATGATTTTTAAAAAATGGCTTCAAAATTATTCATTGGTGGATTATTTCAAATGATTAAATATATACAATGCATACTTTTCAAATTGAAATCTGTAATAATAATTTATCTCAATAATGCTCTTGATCTGATTCAAACTCTATCCAAATTTATATATATATTCTTTAAATTGTATCCAAATCTATATCTATCTTGATCAAATTAATTATTCAAAATCAAATTTAGATTTTTCTTTTATTGATCTTTCCCTAGAGATGATATGTTTATTGCAACCAGTGATTAATTGTAAAAATCATACCAAAAATAGTATGTTAGTCTACTGATTATGCATCATTGATATGCAGTTCGGCAAAAAATATGCTAATGGCATGTGATTAAACCAAAAGTTTGCTCGTGGTATGTAATTAAGCTAAAAGTTTGCCTTTGTTATGCAAGTAATACACAAGTACCCTAATTTTTAATATAGACAACTTATAATTTTTTCTTTAGTGAACTTTCTATATAAGCTTGGGAATATTTGGAATTAATTTAGTTGGATATCATAATCTTAAAAAAGCTTCTAATCTTCATATTAGGCAACTTGGTATGCAGGCTTATTAGCCTTTTAGTTCACTGACTTTGGGTATATTTCAAAAACTTTTTTCCCCCTTAAAAATAAACAAACAATTATATTAGCTTCTAATATTAGAACATAAAGTCACCAAGAGAAAGTCTAGATTTGATCATGAATAGAAATGTTAAATGCGTTTGAATTTGATAAAGATAAATATAAATTAAGATAGTTTGAATCTGATCAAGAGCAATAATGAGTATAATTTAAGAGTAGTATTATTTTATTCTTATGAAAATAATACAACCCAATATGATTTATTGCTAAATGTAACTCCTTCCACATATTCTGTTTCAGAGAATTCTATACTTATAATAAAGCTCAATGTGTGTGTGTTCGCACTCTACAGGCCAGACCATTCAACCTACGGCTACCAAATTTGGCATGTGTATACCTTGGAGGCCGGGAATGTGTACCTGGGGGTTATTTTTTTGAATTTTTAATTAGAATATTATTTATTTAAAAATTAAGCGAAATCTTGGCATGTTTCTGCTATAACTTCCAAAAATATTACCGCACAAAAAAGATTTCTACATGAAGTTAAAGATAAAAAAATGTACGTTTTAAATGATAACAATGTTTTAACCTTAACTTTAAATTTCTATTTTTAATGAATTTTTAAATAAATATTTTAAACTATATTTTCAACAATTTTCTTCGTACAAAATAAAAATAAAATTTAAGCTACACGAGCACGTTTTGCAGTCATGGGAAAAAATTAGCTTTTTTCAAAGAGTTGCAAACACATTGATTAAAGCTCCAATTAAAAATAAATAAAATCTTTTTAGAAATGAAATCTGCAAAAATATAATTTTCGTCATGTGTTTGTAGGAAATGAAACAAATATGAAATATTATTTTTTCTAAAAAATAAATTTAAGAAAAATTATTTTATGATCTTTTACGTTCTCTGTATTATTAATCCAATAAATCAGTTTTATTTTAAATCAAGTTTTGTTTAATATGAACAGGATATCCATTCAAATCAGGGCCATACAGCTAATTTGTAAACTTTTAGTAAGACACAGATCTGCTAAAATGGTCTAAATGGAAAATGATTATATTTTATGTAACTTGAATCAATGAATGCTCTAATAAATAACGAATTTTTGATTTTACATAAAGCTTCTGCTGTGGAAATCACGAATAACAAAATGTTCTTGAAACACTATTTTAAATAAAAAGAGTTAATTTCAAATCAACTAAATCAATCACTTAAACTGACTGATTTATGAAAATTTGAATATCACTATTCTATAAAAAAAAGGATAATTTTAGATTTTCCATCGATCGTTTCAAAGAAAATACGCCAATAAGCGTGCACGTTTCTCAAGATTAATTGGCCTAAGATTATGAAAATATTGAGTTTTTCTAAATTTTTAACATTCAAAACTTCATAAATAAGTTTTAGTTGATCGTGGAAAATAGAAACATTCATTTATTTATTTAAAATTTGGTGTGTCTAGAATATTTCTCAGAATATGATACCTTACTGCATTAAATTTAGAATTCATAATTTTTGAAATATATTTATAGGCCGAAACAAAATATTATTATTGATTTATTATTATTAAATTATCATTATCAATCCTTTTGAAAACAAAACTAAAAACTGAATTTTATGCTGAATCTGAAATTTTTGTTGAATTATTCTTTGAGATATTACATAAATTATGAAAAATATTTTGTAGTTCACATAAGACTTAAATACCGAGCGATTCTGTTTGCAATACTCACATTCAGTAATAAAAATAAATAAATAAATAAATAGCAATAAAGATGATAAATAAAATAAAATGCTTGGTTTTATTAGAAAATATCTTTATATTAATTGCAATATCATCATTTCCACTTTAAATTAAAGTTGAAGTTTTACCGGAAATGACAACAAATTAGCAAAATATATATAGTGAATTGAACGAAACGATCTAAACAACAGTATAAGTTTGTTATGACTATCAAAATTTGAAGATGAAAAATGTTTTGTTTGTGAATCTATTAAGAGACCAGTAACTTAAAATATTTAATTGAAAATTGTAGCAAGCGGTAATACTGGCGAACCGGCTGGTCACCAAAGGCGGCTAGTTATAAATAAAATTTCTGAATTAATTTACTTTTTATTAGTCTATTTTAATGTTTAAATCACTGAAAATTAGTTTTGAAAGATCTAAAAGATTCTCTTTCCTTATGGCACAAGTACTGATCAAGCTATGCCAAATTCATGTAAATTCAAAGTATAAATTCTGACATAAAAGAATATTATATAAAAAAATACTAAATATAATAAGAAATTAAATATCAAAGTCGTAAATACCATGAAAAATTATATAGAATAATATAATATAGATTAATAAATCCAAGCAATATAGATTAATAAAATTTATATATACTTCTCTAGATTCAAACTTTTGCAACACATTTGAAATATCTCTTTCAAAAACCAAACTTGGTTCATCACTTGAAGCACTTTTTGTGCTAGCAGTGTTTGAAGCATCTTCTTCATCATGTGTAGATTCTTTCTCTTCAGTAATATCTGAAGCACTTTCAATTATATTAGAATCTGGTTCATCCTTTTTTTCAGACATTATCTAAATTTTTCTTTTCCTTCTGTTCGTAATAAACTGATTTTGTACTCTTAGAAAAACAAAATACAGGCAAAAACTTCCTAAGAAATAAAAAATAAATTACAAATGAAATAGCAATGAATAATAAGTGAAATAGCAATGAGATTTTCAAATATATTTTATAATAATGTTCTGAGACCACACTTAAGATTAGATAATGCCTGGTCACCAAATTTGAATTATTATTGGGCAGCTTCATGCAAAATGTAATTCTGGTCACTTATTTTAATTAAAACTCTAAAAGTAATTTGTTATTTCTTATTGCAATCCAACATGGTGGGGTTTTTGACAGTTAACATGATTTTGTCATGTTTGTCAAGAAACCAGACAATAATCTTAAATCTTTCCATATCCTGATTATCAAGTCCTCAAATAAGACTTATCGTAATACTAACAAAATACATGATGATTTGATGAAAAAAGATTATACTAATCTAGTTTCTAAGATATACTAATTTGAAAGAGACAATACATTTTCGAGATCGTTGTTAACTTTAATAGCAAGAGGATAATCAAATAAAGATTATCTTCTTATTGACATATAATAATTAAATTTTAACAAATTTGAGTAAAAGCAGTAATTGAATGTCAATACTTTTGATGCTATAAATATTCAAATCATTTATGATTTTATAAAGTAATTTGCTTTTTTAAATAAATGTCATTTTCTATAAATGAATCATACTGAATTAGAATAGTCAATTTCATTCAGAATCTTTCCTGATATATTCTTCTCTTAAATATATTTTCATAAGAAAACCTAGTCAATTTTAACATATTTAATACATACATTTTGACATTATCTTATATAAACTATTTCCTCAAAAAAGTAAAGCAATTAGCAAATAGATATTGTAGTGTCGCAATACGAGATTCGCAATCATTTTACTCACTTAACACAAAAATCTTTGGTAAAAGTTTACAATTGTTTGCCCTTTGATTTTTTGGCAATTTTATTGACGTCAAGATCGTTGCCAAGGGAAGGGACAAATACGCCAAAATCGGTAACCCAACAGTAACGTCAATGAAAACAAAACATTATGGAAACCAGAAGTCATCATCACTGAAATTTGTCGCCAATCGAAAGGGCACCCAAATCTTTATAAAATCAATTTTTTACGTTCATTTATTGCATTATAAATAGGAATGCAAACTAATTTCAAAGAAATTAAATTGGCAGGACATGCAAAAATGTGTCAATTAAGTAAAAGTTTTAAAAAAGGGTAGGAGAAAGTAAGAATTTTCTTTTAAATCCTTGAAATCCGACGGTATCAAAGATTTTTTTTCAGTAAGAGTTTTGTTTTAAAATAAGACTTCATTTTTGAAATATCTATATTGCTATTTCATAAATTTATTTTAAATAAATTATAGATCAAAAAGTATTACAATATCAAAAAATAAAATCTAAATGATGCTGAATTCTCTTTGACAACACCACATCAAACATTCTTCAAAAGAAAATACGAGAAATTCGATTTCAATTCGCGTGTAGTTGAATTTCCCCCAAAAGCTTATTGTATTTTGATTGGTTGATTGAAAGATTCAATTGTCTGAAACACACAGCAAGAGAATTTTCTTCTCTATGGAGCGAAATTTCTCAGTACATTTAAACAAATTTTTATAATAAGAAGAATTACTTGAATTGGTTTTCAAATAATTCGGCAGAGCTATACTCTCTTACAAAACATATTTCAGTATAATATATTAGCTCTAGTGTGACCAAAATTATATAAAATCGATAATTCTACCAAAGTTTTTTCGTAATTGAAAAGTTTTTCTGAGAACTTTCACTTTCGCTATCGTTTTTTTCTTTTGTTGATGTTTGTAATTTGAATACATGATACAAGTTAAATATGTGAAATTGAAGAAAATAGGCTGTGATATAATGTGTTAGGTGAAATTTTCAATAGATTCTTTCAGAAAGAATTAGTTTCTTCTTTGAAGGTTAAAGCAGTTTTTATTTTAGTTATTTAGTACCTGCATATTTGGCGTATAGAAAAAAAAAATAATGTTTATATATTTACTTATTTTTTAAATTTTATTTTTGTGGAATAAAAAGTACCTGCGAAGTATTATATCGTATTAAGTATAAAAATATACCTTTAGTATGAAAAAAATAACATATCTATCATTTTCTTTGAAATTTCAATTTTAAAAGTTAGTTTCGGAAAGCAGTAGATTCTTATCAAGTTTTTTCTTTTTGTGTATTTGTAAAATTAAAAATTGAGTAATTAAAAATTTATACTGAAGATAACAAATTTGTTTTTAGTTACAGAGGAAATAACAATCTATGGCATTTATCGATTATATTAATGATGAATTTATTACTTGTATGGAGTTTGATATTGTGGAAAAAGAAGTTTTGATCTCGTTTTTTATCTCTCTAGGATTGAAATCTATTGCAAGAAGTTATAAAGTAACTTTTGATTGTTCATGCTTAAATTTCCAAAGATCCACTTTGAATTCTTAATATAATAATTTATTTAATTTTACATATCTTATATTTTATAATTTATCCAATATTTTTTGCATAGTTAAAAATATTTTTAGGAAAAATTAAATATACAGGAATATACTGGGTACTGCATCATTTTAAATTTTATTATTGTTGCATTTTTGCATATATATTTATTATTTAGAATATTGTTATGATAATTTTATAAAAATGAATTACTATATATAATAATTACTATATTAAAAATATATTTGAATAATATTGCTTATAATTAAAATTAAGCATTTTATGCATTTTTCAGTAGCAGTTTTAGCTATTAAACATTTTTTATATAGTAATTATACATATCAGTTGTTATCAATTTTCTCTGTTATAGTTTAGAAAATTTCTTCATCATCTGGAATGGCTACTCCGAGAAAATCTGCAAGAAAAAATGAAAAAGAACAACCAACAACCAATTTACAGATTTGTAAGATTTTATTTAGTGTTTGTATAGATTTAACTGATTAGTTGACACTTATAATATTTTAGGAAATTTTGTATATTTTCAATTGAAAGTGTAAAGACCTGACTTACAGAGATATTAAAATTTTTTTAAACAGAAGACTTACAGAGAGAATTTAAGTTTCTTTTTATTGAATTGGTTTCTTCTAAAATAAACTTCATAACTTTGAATGTTTAAAGTATTCTTTAAATGAATTCATTTTTTTTTTTGCAATATTGCATGGCTGTTATTTTTGAAGGAATAGTTTTGTTATTGTATTTTTATAAATATTTAACTTAATTTAATTCTGTTTTATCATCTTTTTTTTTTTTAAGATAAGGACAAATTTATTTTGGTACTGTGCATTAACCACATGCCAAATTTACAAACTTTAAACATAACCACATGTTATTGATGAATGTAGTTAATGAACTAACCTGGTATCTTTGTTGATTACTTGCTGGTTGAAATTAACGACAATTTATCATTGGCATGAAGTTAATATGCATGTAACTTGTATCTTAATTAATGATTAATTGTTTAAAGGTAAAGAATGTTTCTTAAATTAATTACTCGCAAAATATTCACTAGCTATTATCCCTTTTTGATTCAATGTGCATAATATTTCTATTAATATTATATCTGTAAATAAAAAAAAGTTTTTGAAATCTGAAGTTTTAATTTTGCATTGTATTACTGTAGGACAAAAATAAACGTGTTTGTAAAATTCGATTGGTGTATAGACTATGGATGTTAATTTTTCGTACTGAATTTTATCCATCT